>VNJV01013242.1:0-50863 GCA_008042635.1 Drosophila nikananu | reverse complement strand
CAAGCACAAGTTCAAGTGGACCGACAAACAGACGCAGGTCGTCTACCAACGTTCGGTTTGTGCGATTAAGAACTCTTTTCCCCAGACGCTCCTAATACTCTTTCCTTAGATAAAGAAGCAGTGGCAGAAGCTCATAATCCGGGACAACTGTCATCCCATGAAAACCCTAATCGTGCTGTGGGGCCAGGTGCCACTGTGGATCTTCCAGTCGGTTGCGCTGCGCAATCTCGTCTACTTGCTGCCAGATCCCACGAGTATACAGGCCCAGATTGTGGCCACAGAGATGACCATCGGGGGATTTGGTTGGATCCCCAACCTCACAGTGGTGGACAGCTCCTACATCCTGCCAGTGGCCTTGGGTCTCATCAACTTGGCCATCATCGAGGTGCAGTCCATGTCCCGCACACGTCCTGCCACCCGGCTGCAGAGCGCAATGAACAATGTGTTCCGAGCCTTGAGCGTTGTAATGGTTCCAGTGGCCTGCACGGTGCCGTCAGCGCTGTGTGTGTACTGGGTAGCCTCCAGCAGCTTTGGCCTCGCCCAGAATCTGCTGCTCCTCTCGCCGGAAGTGCGACGATCTGTGGGAATACCCAAGACCCAAACAGAACTCGACCAGCCGTACGATCTGCTCTGGCTGAAGATTCAGC
Organism: Drosophila nikananu; assembly: GCA_008042635.1. Classification (NCBI taxonomy): domain Eukaryota; kingdom Metazoa; phylum Arthropoda; class Insecta; order Diptera; family Drosophilidae; genus Drosophila; species Drosophila nikananu. Next base: position 50,216 of record VNJV01013242.1, on the reverse strand, counting down.
AGCGGGTCGGGCTTGTGGAGCAGTCTTCACCTGCTGATAAGCCTCAGCCGCCGGCGACCAAATGACTTAGTCTAGTTTTATTTATAGGTAAGACGTTGAGTTTGTTTTAATGCGTTTGCAGTTATGTTAATATACACATCCCTTAAATACGACTGCGCCACTGTAAATCATCATCATCATCAGTACCTTATGGGGCTGCATCATCTCGATTTCCTGAAAAGCAAATAAACGAGTGAAAACCCCGAAAGAAAAGGAAAACAAAACATGGGTACAAAGAGATAAGTCGGCGAGAAAGGTCTTGAGATTACTAGCGAAGATAGTGATACGTCCACTCAATTGACTCGGCGACATCCGAGAGCATCTCTATCAGCGGCGTTGGAGATAGAGATTCATCCCGAGCCCCAATTGAAATGCGATCTGAGGCTCTGAGTCAGTTGAGCCTGGAACTTGGACGGGACCACAACGAAAATAGTGAAATTCCGGCGCGTTTCGAAGAATAGTTGCTATCAGCATCGGTGTTATATAGAAAATACTTCTATATAAAAAGTGAATAAAGCGAAATCCAAATACAATGGCCAAGTGGGCCATCCTGGGCCTAAGCCTGGTGATCCTGCTAGTGGATGTTAGTATTCTATCTTAAAATAATCTATTTCCTAGGGATCAAGTAAAATCGTAGTTAAAGTCAGGGCTTAAAGTAAAATTATAATCAAATATTCTTTTTAAATAATTAATTTTTTATACATTTATAAATTTTAACTTTTTATTTTAAACTCAAGAAGATATTTTAAACAAATGGATCCTTATTATAAGCCATTAGCGCTAAATATCGCTCTTAATTGCTTCCAATTTCGCAATAATATTTCATAATTGTGCTTGCGCAGCGACCAGGGGTTATAGCTTATCGATCAGGAGGCGGCGGCTACCGGAGCGGCGGTGAGCAGTCGGAGGCAACGGGGTTATCAGCAGCACATTCGGGCTACTCGGCACAACACTCGGGCTATGGAGGAGAGCAGCAGCCCATTTACCAGCGGAATTCGGCTTGCCCGCCAAATTTCCAGGGTCTGGTGCCCTATCCCCACGACTGTCATCGCTTTGTAAACTGCAACGGTGGCAGCCCCACCATTCAGACCTGTTCACCGGGAACGCTCTTCAATCCCAAGACTCTAGTGTGCGATCATCCCACCAATGTTGATTGCTCGTCGGCCGGAGGAGGAGGAGCCGTTGCCCCAGCGGAAACCACTCGCTTGGGGCGATTGAGGCAATTGGACAGCGATCCCAAGTGTCCTAATGGATTAAACGGACTGCATCCGCATCCAACGGATTGCACCAAGTTCCTTAACTGCGCCAATGGGCATGCCTTCGTCCAGGATTGCGGACCAGGAACGGCTTTCAGTCCATCGCTCCTCGTCTGCGTTCACAAGGGCACCGTGAACTGTGGAAGCAGCGGAGCTGGAGGTTCGGAATCATCGGGCCACGGTACGTATAAGCAATGTCTATTGTTAATGGCTAACTAACACTCGGGTCAGCCTACTCGGAGGTGTCGTCGGACCAGCTGGGCTGTCCGCCCGGCTCTCGCGGACTCCATCCGCATCCCCACGACCCGCACAAGTACCTGCGATGCGGCATCGGCGTCCAGCCACAGGTGGAGCAGTGTCCGCAGGCTCAGATCTTTGATGGCTTCAGATTGGTATGTGTTTACTCAGGCTCCGCTCAGACCTCCTGTAAGTTCGATTCCATTCCTTTTCCTGCCTGCCTTTGCTTCGCTTGGTATTCATTCTGCTTATACATTTTGTGGTTTCCCTCTCATTCTGCCGGGTTCATGCTTTGCTACTCTACTTAATCTACTCTAGTTTATCCTTCCTGTATATTTGTAATCCTAATCCTAATCTTATTGTACCAGCTTCCGCTTTGACCTCAGCCGCGCTTCAGGTAAACTATCTCCTGTGTCCCGCGGGAGCTGTGGGTCTGTTCGTTCATCCTTTCGATCAGACCAAGTTCATAAACTGTAAGGTCAACATGGTGCAGAGCTGTCAGCCCGGCTTTGTGTTTAGCATATCCAGGGGATACTGTCATCCCAAGTCACAGTTAGTGGTCACCGATTATGTGACTTTAATTATCTCACTGATCAGCCTAGAGTATAGTAAGTCAATCGAAATGTCCTTTAAACTCCACTGCAATAAGAAATTCTTTAGCCTCTATCCTAACTGAATGTCCTGGCAACATTTTGGGGTATTACTTGTATCCCTACGATGCCGGCAGGTACGTGCAGTGCTCGGCTGGCGGCAGGATGTCCATCTTGAGCTGTGATCCCCAGCAAGCCTTCAGTTTGTCCCAAGGGGCTTGCCTGTCACGCCGTCAAATTAACCAGGCAGATCGGGTCAAGTTCTGGGAGGAGATTCGGGTTCAGACTACGACTACATACTATCAGGACAGTCAGGGCCGATCGCAGAGCCAGCTCTCCTCACTCAAGTCCTGCCCATCTAATCTCCGGAAGAACTATGCCTTTCCCTTCCATGCTGGCCACTATATAAAGTGTCAGGACGGAGTCCTGGAGATTGTGTGTTGTCCTACGGGAACGCTCTTCAGTCTGTCCCAGCATGAGTGCGTGGCCCGTCATCTTCTAGCGGCCCATGACTACCTGGATTACGCCTATATCAGTGTTCAGTTCTCCAGTAAGACCTCAGGGGAGCCTCTTTTAGATCCACTTTACCGACCTTCTTCCTTCGCAGCTGAATTTATGAGGGATCTATCGACGGTGACTTGTCCTCCCCATGCCGAGGGTTACTATCTGCATCCCTTCGACTGCACCAAGTACATCAAGTGCTTGAACCAACAGACCTACATCGAGAGTTGTCATCAGGGAGAAGTATTCAGCATTCCACAGCAAAGGTGTTTACCCAAGGATGAAGTGAAGAAGCCCAACGATCGTGTGGAGTACCTGATTGAAACAACAGTGTCCACAACTCATCAGATGGCAGCACCCACACCGAACGAAAAGAGCTCGCACTACAGCGGGGATATCAGGTGTCCCCCAGGTGTTTCTGGCCTCCATGCCCATCCATTCGATTGCGCCAAATTCCTGGAATGTGCCAATGGACTGACCTATGTCAAGGATTGTGGGCCAGGAACTGCCTTTAGCCCAGTGAGTTCCACTTGTGACTTTGCCCATAAGGTGGACTGCAGTGGCAGAAGCACTTCGGCGGCTCTGAATCAACTCAGCCAGGGTCATCCAAGTCCAGGCTACCCGACGGGTCCAGCCCAGACTTACTCACCATCACAGACAGCCAGTAAGTTGAATTCCGTAGGGAATTGCTTGCTCTATTCACCTGCTTCTGCACTTGGGTTTGGTTCTCCATTAAGCTTTCATTTTTTGCTTGCCTGGTTAGATTAAGATGTAATGCCTGTGTTCCTTTCTAGGCCATCCCCCTCCAACCGCCGAACACCTGTCAGACCTGTTGTGTCCACATGGGGCAGACGGTCAGTTCGTGCATCCCTTCGACCAAACCAAGTTCCTCCTCTGCAAGGCCGCCAAACTGGCAGTGCAGAGCTGTGAGCCTGGTCACGTGTTCAGCATATCCCGGGGATCTTGCCAGCCCAAGACGCAGCTGGTCTATACCGACTATGTGTCCTATGTGGTCTCTGCGGTCAGCCACGAGCTGTGTAAGTCCTGCGATTGGCTACCGAGTATAAGTCTTTCAACGTTTCGATCTCCCAGCCATGATCCTCTCCGCTTGTCCTGGTGGCACCGATGGTCTTCATCTGTATCCCTACGATGCCGGCAAATATGTGCGTTGTTCCGACGGCGGCAAGATGTCCATTCTCAGCTGTGGACCGCAAATGGCCTATAGTTTGTATCAGCGAGCTTGTCGACCAAGTCGGCAAGTAGCAAATGGAGATCGTGTGAAGTTCTGGGAGGAGGTTCAAACAACCACAACTACTTACACCTATCAGGACACTCAGGTCCATCAGTCGCCCCTCAGAGGATGTCCGCTCAAACTCCAGGGCAACTACCCCTATCCCTTCCATGCCGGTCACTTTGTAAAGTGCCAGAATGGTCTTCTCCAGGTCGTCTGTTGTCCCTCGGGCTCCCTCTACAGTCTGTCCAAGCGGGAGTGCACAGCGAGACACCTCCTGTCTGCCCACGACTATCTAGACCATGCCTACATCAGTGTCCAGTTCTCGAGTAAGCTCTTCTTCCAATGACCTTTCAAGTGGATACTAGGTGATCTTTCTATCCTTAGCGGACTTCATGCAGGACCTCACAACCCTTACGTGTCCTCCCCAAGCTCAGGGCTACTATCTGCATCCCTTCGATTGTACTAAATACCTGATATGCTGGGACCAGCAGACCTCCATTGGAAGCTGCGATCAGGGTGAGGTGTTCAGCATCTCCCAGCAAAAGTGCGTCGCCAGCGACAAGGTGACCGATTCCTTCGATCGGGTGGAGTACTTGAGCGATACTCAGCACGAATTGAGTGAGGAAGCGAATGAGGAAGGCCAGCAGGGCAGAAGCGGAGGATATTCGTCTAATGGAGGCTACAAGCAAACTGGGCATTACCAGCGACCTGACCAAGCTACTGGAGGATATCAGACACCCTCTTACTCTCAGGGCTTAATACCACCAAATTCTCCATCGATTGGAGGTTATCAGCCGCCATTGACTGGCGGGTATCAACAACCACAACCTTCTGAAGGCTACCAACAGCCTTCTCAATTCACTGGAGGCTATAAGCAAGATCATCAATCTTCTGGAGGTTACTCACAGCCTTCCAAAGCTGCTGAAGGATATCCACCATATTCCCAAAACACTGGGGGATACCAATGGTCTTCTCAAGCGCAAGGTGGAGCTCATGGCGCTTCTGTAACCAATGGAGGATACCAATCGACTAATCAATTAACCGGAGGCTATCCATCAGCTGGCGGATCCTACTCACAAGGTGGAGCCTCCTACTATCCAGGAGGAGTTCAGCCTTCAGCTCCCCCCGCTCCTCTGTTGTGCCCGCCGAGGGTCAGCGGCTTGTTCCCAAATCCCTTCGACGCCACGGGCTACCTGACCTGCATTGAGGGTCACACGCTGGCCAGGCAGTGTCTGCCGCTCGACGTGTTTAGCATTTCGCGTGGTTACTGTCTGCACGAGCAGCTGGTGGCCGCCACAGACCGCATCCCGTTCGTTAAGCAGCGATCCGAGCACGAGGATCGTGAGTGAAAGAGAACCTTGGCTGAGAACCAGCTCCTGACCCATCTTCCTTTGCAGTTCTGGGCTGTCCCCGCGGGGCCATTGGTTTCTATGTGTATCCCTTTGACTGCTCTCAGTACGTGAGCTGCGGTCCGAATGGCATGGCTCTGCTTAGTTGCCCGGAGGAGCAGCACTTCAGTGTGTCCCATGGAATTTGCAAGCCCCAGGCTCAGGTGCAGCGGGAGGACCGCCTGTACACGCTCAGCGAGCTGCACATCATCTACGAATGGACTCGGAATGTGATGGCCGAGGGCGCTGTAACCGCCTGTCCCGAGGGCATCACGGGGTCCCTGCCACATCCACGGGTTTCCAGCAAATATCTCCGCTGCGAACCTGGACACGCTGAGATCTACGAATGTCCCAGCCAACAGATTTTCAGCGTCTCGCGCAGATTGTGTGTGCTGGACGAGAAGCTGCCGAGCCACGATCGCTCCGATTATCTGGTTCGGGGATTCGAGGGCTCTGCCGGTGGCTGGATAGCTCCCTCTAATGGTTACTAACCTCTGGGACCAAGTTTCGCTCTTTTTAAGATTCGCTCTCTGCTTTCAGACAACCGCCAATCGAAGTCCTACGAGACGTCTGGCCGGGATCAATATGGCAATCGCTACACAACCAAGACAACGACCACAACTCGGGTGATCAGCGATGGAGATCGCTGGAGGGATATGAATATGCAGCGGCCAGCGGGCATCGGATTGGAGCAGAACCCCCATCACCAGCAGGGATCCTGGAGCGGCCAAGAAAGCTCCTATGAACAGCGTGGGCCCTCCCAAAACGTCCTGTATGTGGAGGGATCGCTGCAGCCGAACCGTAATTATCATAGTACCTATAAGACACCACTGGCCCCCATGGCCCCCAGCACTCCCGGCAAGGTCTACTACGCCCAACCCGTGCAGGAGGAGCAGGAACCAGAGCGCGAAATACCAGTTCCCTCGCGTCAAGGGTACAGCCGCCGAATTGATCATGACTCGCCTGGAAACGGCTGGCATCCCATGCCACCACTAGCTCCGATGGGTGGACAGCGACCCATAAATCCCGCCTCTCCTGGTGCTAGCAGAGAACCCGCTCCCCATAATCCTCCTCTGCCCGGACAGAGGCCCCTTGACCTGGACTATGACGAGCAACAGAAACCCCAAGATCCCTATGACGACATTCAGCCCTATCAGGGATCACCACCTTTGCCAGGATCACCACCCCGCTTCTATCCAGATCAGTTGCCCAGTGGCTCCGCCCCAAGTGGTAGCCGTTCTCAGCCTGGTCAGGAGGCACCAGTTTCTTCTAGCTATGATCCCAGGAGCCCTCCAGATCAGCAAAGACCAGAGGATCCTCTCCGATCCCATGCTCAGCCTAGCCCTGGTTTGCCCTTGGCAAATGAATCAAATCTATACGGTGGTCTCTTGCCTCCTAGACCAGATCCTCCTGCTGATCCAAAACCTTCTCCTCTTCCCACTCCGACTCCTACTACCACACCAACAACTCCCTCACCGCAGTTGGGAAGCAGACTGTACACCTTTCCCATCTATCCTCCTCCGGGTAATGGAACCTCCCCTCCACGGAATCCCAGTCACCCCCATTACAGTCCCTCCTATGCTGGGATTTCACACTCCCGAAATGCTTCCTGGGCCAAAGTGCCAGCTGTGGTGAGTACAACGCCATTTCATGAGCCCGATCCCTTTAATCCTGAAGAGGAGGAGTCCTTCTATGACGACGATGACTTCGCAACCACAACACAGCGAAGTGCTCTAGTGCCGCCTCCCTTTGAGCACAAGTTCTATAGTCCCAATTCAGGGAAGTCTCCAGCGGGCACTGATCCCAACTCTGAATTGGCCATGAAGGAGGCTCTCAAGCTCATGCTACGTCCCTATTTCAATCACAGTGGCAATGCCCAGGAGAAGCTAGCCAAGCAGGCTGAATCCGCCATTGTTTCGGTGATAAGCAAACCACCAACCACAACTCCTAGCACCACCACAACCACTACCCGGAGAACCACTCCCACAACTACCCGGAGCAGCACCCAAATACCTCTTCCTTCCAAGCCCGACCTAGACTTTGACGCCGAACTGATCAAAGCCGGGGAACAGGAGAGCCTGGACTCCGTTGACGACGACTATGTTTTTCCAGATGCCAGGGAGACGGCCCGAACCGAGCAGACCCTAGATCCCAGTACCACGTACGCCTCGACAGACTTCCAGCGGAGCACCCGCCGGGCCAGGATTGACACGAACCCAACCACCACAACGACGACGGCAAGAAACAATTGGCATGCGTCCGGTCACAGTCGTGACTACCATCGGCGCCATCCAAATCTACCCGATCCGTTCTCCGAGCACTATCCCAACCACAATCCCTATCCCTCGCCCCACCACGACCACCACCACCACCAACACCAGCATCCCCATCATGAGCACAGTCCCGACTTCCATCGTCGGCATCCAGAGCTGCCGAGTCCGTTCCCCACGCCCGATGAGCACCACCAGCCAGAGGAGGAGCAGGAGGAGGATTGGGACCCCAATCACCATCCCCATCATGAGCACAATCCCGACTTCCATCGTCGGCATCCAGAGCTGCCGAGTCCGTTCCCCACGCCCGATGAGCACCACCAGCCAGAGGAGGAGCAGGAGGAGGATTGGGAACGCAATCCCAATGCCGAGGAGGTGACTCCCAAGGTGGATGTCCGCTCGAGTTTCGTTGATGACTGTGAGTTCGATTGTGGCAATGGCCAGTGCCTGAAGAAGAATCAGGTCTGCAATGGCCAGAAGAACTGCGACAATGGCAAGGACGAGCTCAACTGCCCGCCCACGGACTACGAGGTGCGGCTGACGGGAGGCGAGAAACCTCACATGGGTCGCATTGAAGTCAAGGGTGAGTTGATTGCCTTCTTTTACTTTTGAAACTCCACTGAAACCTCTCAATCCTCCTCCAGCTAATGGCCAATGGGGCTACGTGTGCGATGACAAGTTCGGCCTTAAGGACGCCGATGTTGTGTGCCGGGAACTGGGCTTCTCGATGGGCGCCCAGGAGGTGCGCGGAAGCTCTTTCTATGCTCCGCCAAATCAGGACTTTAACTATGTGATGGATGAGGTCGAGTGTCGCGGCAACGAAACGAAGCTGCGCGAGTGCCCATTCAGGGGGTGGGGCGTTCACAACTGCGGCGTCGACGAGGTGGCGGGCGTCATCTGTAAGGTGCCGGTGATGAAGTGTCCCAACAACTACTGGCTGTGCCACACCTCCAAGGAGTGCATACCGCCGGCCTTTGTTTGCGACAACACCGAGGATTGTGCGGATAAGTCAGACGAATGTGCTGCCGTCTGCCAGGTGGGTTTGCCATTAGGTTTTCCGTGAGAGAAACTACGAGTAATAACTCAGTGAGGCTGTGGGGGAAATGGGTGGAAATATGCTTGATATACATATAAAAACTAGTAAGACCGAGAGTGTCTTTACAATATGTTAAAATAAAGGTACATTTTAATATTTTTCTGCCACTTGTATCCCTCCTTACCGTATCCCTATAGGCACCCATTCAATACCGTCTGGAGGGCGGACGCAGTCCCACCGAGGGCCGTCTGGAGGTCAAGTACCATGGCGTGTGGGGCAGTGTGTGCGACGATGACTTCAACCAGAAGTCCGCCCAAGTGGCCTGCAACTCCATGGGCTTCTATGGTCCAGCGGTGAGATTTTTAAGCTCATTCCGAGAGGTCCAACAAACACTAAGCTTTCTTTTTAACAACCCCCTCCTCAGACCATCGAGAAGAACATCTTTGGCAATGGCAACGGACCCATTTGGCTGGACCAAGTGATGTGTTTCGGCAACGAGACGGGCATCGACAAGTGCAGTCACTGGAACTGGGGCGAGAACAACTGCAATCACACCGAGGATGTGGCCTTGCACTGCACCGCTGGACCGCCACCGCGTAGCCAGAAGTTGTCGCAGAATCCCATCAAAGGCGGACGACAGGAGAGTGCAGCGAAATCCTACAACCAAATCGGGCTGTGGGAGCGTTCTAGCAAGGCTCTGCGCACGCCCCGACGCTGTGGCATCTTCAAGGACGACCTGACCGATGAGTATGCCCATCGGGAGGAGCGTGTGGTCCGGGGAAATGTGGCACAACGAGGTCGTCACCCATGGCAGGCTACCATCAGAACTCGGGGACGAGGTCACATCTCCAGCCATTGGTGTGGAGCTGTGGTGATATCCAAGCGGCACCTCCTCACCGCTGCCCACTGTGTGTATGGAACGCAAAAGGGAGCGTACTTTGTACGCGTGGGCGACCACTATGCCAACATAGCCGAGTCCTCCGAGGTGGACACTTACATTGAGACCTGGTACATACACGAGGAGTTCCGCAAGGGAACGCACATGAACAATGATATTGCCTTGGTCGTCCTGAAGACGCCCCTGAAGTTTAGTGACTACGTCCAACCGATTTGCCTGCCGGAGAAGAATTCGGAGCTGGTGGAGAACCGCAATTGCACTATTTCTGGATGGGGTTCCATCAAGGCTGGAGTTTCTAGTAAGGATATTAATTATTATTCAAAGGATTATTTAATTGATCTTTGTATTTATTTCCCTGTAGCTCCTGCCCAAGTGCTGGGTTCCGCTGAGCTGCCCATTTTGCCAGATCACGTCTGCAAACAATCAAATGTCTACGGCTCTGCCATGTCGGAAGGTGTGTGGAAATTAAACTATTATGATTACTGAACCGTTCAGTAGAGACTCTAGCATTATGCGCGTAAAACCAGTTTGTTCAGGAATTAACCCGCCAAGTTATTCTTTCAATTTTCCAGGCATGTTCTGCGCCGGCTCCATGAACGAGAGTGTGGACGCCTGCGAAGGTGACTCAGGCGGTCCGCTGGTCTGCTCCGATGACGGTAGGTCTTGGATATAACTTGGAATAAGATTCCCTCGAGATCTTGTGATTACTTTCCCATATTTCTTCGCAGATGGCGAGACCTTGTACGGCCTGATATCTTGGGGTCAGCACTGCGGCTACAAGAACCGGCCAGGGGTCTATGTTCGGGTCAATCACTATATCGATTGGATCTATCAGAAAATCAATGAAAGCTTGCAGCGTTTCTAAATGAGTTTCCTTTTTGAAATTCCTTCTTTTTGCATGACTAATATTTTACAAGAATTTTGTAGAGGAATTTGCAAAATAAATCTGAAGATTATGAAAAGTTAATTGTGGTGATTTATTATAGACAGTTTATAATGCCTCAAAGGACTTTTAATATTTCTATGTTATTTTGTACGTTTGACCTAACTAATTAATTGTTAATAATATTAAGTAAGTTATTAAGTTTTAATGCCTTTATGGGAGCTTAAAAACATATGCGTGTATGTTAAAATTACTCAATTTCTCGCTTGTTCCTATGGCACCTACATAAATTCAAGATATATTTTTATAAAATTAACTCCAAAACATACTAGCATATTGTTTTGCCCAACTTTAGCTTTAATTTTTATTTGAATTAGAATTTAAATTATTTTCTAAAGATACTTAGAAAGGACTTACAAATAAACCATATTAAATGTTATAATTTAAATTCAATATAAATACTTAAAAACAAAGAGCTCTCTTAATCACATAACTTTACATATACCCATTAGGGACTAGCAGCCAGCACTGCACATTTATTTGCTCACACGAAAAGAGTGAATTAAATCCATAATCAATGCTAATAAAACGCACAACAACAATGAGTGCTTAAAGCCGGGAGAAATCACAACAAACAACAACTGGGAACGACAATGATTTAATTCACAAGTCTGCAGTGCTCTTCCAGCGACTCATCCCATTCAGAGAGCTGGGAATCCGACTCACTCGGTTCTCACCGAGCTGCCTCGTTCTGCTTTTTGGGCCATCATCAATTGCTGGTCACTCAATTGACACCGGACACCAGCGGGGTCAAAGGGGAGCAGCAGCCGGCCCCTAACTACTGGGTTGCAAAAGGGGGCTGTTAACGCGCCGCACTCGATTTTTACTCGCATTTTACTCGCATTCTCGTCGTGTGTGTATTCTGTGTATTGTGCGGGCGTTGCACGCGCGATTGGATGATCAGCTTGGAAAGCGCTACAATTAACTTAATTAATACAACAATTTGCCCCGAAAAGCACTGGGAAAAATCTGCAGGAATAGGTTATGTGGTTATGCAAATTGTATTGAGGGATATTCAACTGAAAAATAAACGAGACACTTTGTTATTCAACTGTATAATAATAGTTACAATGGATAATAGGAGAAAATATTTACTTAGACTTTACGGTTATTATACAAATATTTAAAGCTTCTCAAACTAATCCATTAGCAGGGTCGTGATACCTTTATTCTTTAATTTAGATCCATTACATTGCGTTTTGATCATTTTTATAATAAAATAACTTATTTCTTGGTTGTACCGTGTACCTTGACATTTACCATACCTACGTAACGTATGGCTATTCTTAAAGGCGATTCTTACTATTCTTTTCAATTCAAATATAAGAAGCTATTTTCCAAACAAGTTATTTGAACTTTCTGATCCATGCAGCCATGATAAGCATTTGTTTATTTTGTATTTATGATGACCTAATGCGCTAAATATAAATATTATAACACAAACACGATTTGTTTATTGAAATACAGGTTATCAATTTTTTGTTTTTAGTGCAAAGTGTGCCAAAAAACAATACAATTGACTGCAACTCAATTAAAGCTTATTTTTATCAAGCTCCTTTTCTCCCTGTGTGCCCTGAGCCTGCGTTTCTCAGTGGCTCTCTTTTCATTATTTTTTTTACTTTTCCCTTTGGCGTTTTATGAGCGAAAGAGTAAACTCGGGCGGTTCCTCGGCAATCTCGCTCCCCATCTCATCGTGCGATCGCGGGCCTGAGTTAGGCTCGGAACGTTGGGATCCGTTGTTAGTTGATCGTGAGATTTCATCCGGAACAGATCGCTTGTCAGTGTCTACAAAAGAACAGAGTCTCCCGAAATGTTCGTCAAGTCCTTGGCCATCTTTGCCCTCTTTTGGGGCCTTATTGCCGGCACTGCAGTGGAGCAGTATGGAAACTACGGAAATCCCTTGTCGATTTCCACCACTCAGAGGAGCAACTCGGAGCTGCGCTGCATGAATATCAACCCCCAGAACTCGGTGGATCTGGATCAGGTGAGAGATCAGATCGGATCATGTGATATTCTAGAGTCAATAGACTTCAAAGACTAGTTTAAAAGTTTCAATTAAAAGAAGAGGCTAATGCAATTAGGGCTGATTTGTGGTAATTAACCCTTGGCGCCCAGAGTGCCCAATGTCAATGCTGTAAACGACAGCCACCCAGCCCTGCTGCGGCTCTTTATTATTATTTTTCCCATTTAATTGAACGCTCAGCGCACAGTGGCATGCAAATCGCCCAAATGACCCCCATTCGCTTCTACATACGAGTGTGTAATAATGACCAGCCTCCCGTCCTCCTCCAACCATCTATCCATCCGTATAGATAATGGGTCTCTGGTACGGCAGCGAGATTATTGTGCACAGCCAAGACTTTCCCGGTACCTACGAGTACGATTCCTGTGTGATTATTCATCTGGCAGATGTCACCGAGCAGGTGAGTTCAAGAAAACCCCTCTCAAATACCCTTGAAACCCTAAATAAATACCTCCAAACCCTAATAAATAGGTTCGCCTAACCCAAGCCACTCGCGGCTATGGCGGCGGCTATGGCGGAAATCAGGACTACAACCGGAACCAGAATAACTACGGACGCACTACCACTACGCCTTCGCCCGCGTATCTGGACAGCGATGAGTATCACACGAGATATAACCAGGGACAGCAGAAGTATCTGCGTTTGGTGTGGAGCGAACGGGACAACAACCTGGAGTACACCTTCAACTACACAACGAGTGCCCCCGGTCAGTGGTCCAACATTGGGGACCAGCGGGGCTCCCTGGCCTCCCTGAACTCCTACACCCAGTTCACCGGCACCGTCCAAGTGGTCAAGGCCGTCAACGATCACCTCGTCCTCACCTTCTGCGGCAACGATGTGAAGAGCTCCATATACACGGTGGTGCTGACCCGCAATCGCCTGGGACTCAGTTCAGATGTGAGTAGTATTTTTTATATATATTTTGGAAAACCAGAAATTCTATTCTACTATGAATTCTCTAATTTTTTTAAGAAAGAATCAATTTTGGAACTTTTAAAACTCAGAACTTTAACTTATTTTTTGTTTATAAATAACTAAATGTAATTGGGTTTATATTCATATCTTAAATTTTCCGTTTGAGTTAATTAACTTAAATTATTGTAGAAAACTACAACTTATAAAACTTGAGTTATTTACAACGTTTAATTGTTCTGTCTTGTGAGAGAAAGATTCTTATCGAAGAAAATACAAACCTTTGTTTGCTGCAGTTTAACTGACTTTTTAGTTGTTGTCAAATAATGAACTGTATATTAATATACTTGAAGAAAAATTTTTTAACCATTAAGTTAGATAAAAGTTATGTAAATTTCCAATACGAATTTCTATATTTTGTTTTTAAATTAAATGTAAGTTATCAACACAATAAGTGCATTTATTTCAGTAAACTATATTTTCCTAGAAATTTTTATCAGTAGGTTTCCGTTTATATTTTATTTATTAATGTTTCAGTGAAAATTTAGAAACAAAGAAGGGGAATTCTTATCTGAATATAAATTTGCTGAATATTAAATTTTACATATATTAACTTTTTAGCGTTTTAGGGATTTACTCTATCATATATTAAAATAGTATGTATTATACTATATTACATTATATATTATTAATTTTGGTACATCTTATTTACAATTCTTATTACTTACCCTTATAAAGATTAATTCAAATAATTCAGTTTTTAGAAAAACCATTTAATTGCATTCTAAATCAATTCCTCAAAATAGATATCTGCATTTTCCCTAAAATATAAATTCCACTTTAACTAGTTCCTTTATATCTTATCGTTAGATTTCAAACACTTTTTAAAAAGTCTCAGATGATTTATTAATAACATTTCACAGTATTAGTTCCCCTGCGTAAATAGCAAATTATTATTATTAATTTGCTTGTAAATAAAAGGTCACGAGAGGTGGCTGAGAATTCAGTTAATAACAAAATGGCACGCAAATCGTTGCATTTATTTGTCTCACCATTTTTCTGTAAATAATAATTTTGTTTACGCTTTTTTCTATTTTTCTTTTCCTTATTTCCAGGAGCTGCGCAGCATCAGAAATCTGCTTTCGCGCCGCGGCCTCTACACGGAGACCATTCGCAAGGTCTGCAACGGATGTGGGCGGCTGGGCGGAAGCCTCTTCGCCCTCTTCGGCCTGCTGCTGGCTGGACGCCTCTTCTGGGGGCGTGGCCAGTGATCGAAGATCGCTCTCTCTCGCGACAGCAGCGGTTTCAATGAGTCCAGCCATACTACGTTAATTTATGTGTAAATTACTTAAGCAATACAGAGAAAGAGAGAGAGATGCGAGATGCACTCCCCGAAAAAACTAACCAAATTGAGTTGTACTCGCAGTGCTTCTTCCGCTTTTAATTGCTTGTCTTGTCAATTAAACCCAATTACCGAGGAGACGGGGACGAGACTTAAGTGGGCATTAGCCGGTTGGCTAGTTGTAGGCGTTAAGTGTTTAATTAATTCTTAATTCAATTAGCGGGGATCTCAACCCGGCGTCTGGAAATTTTTGGTATTACTAATTCACCGGAACTAATTCAGAACCTACATATTTTCCCCTATTTTCTACCCCAAGCCATTAGCCCCAAAAGTAGGCAACACCTGGTAATTGCCAAAAATGAGTACCTAAATATTGCTCATACGCCGCGTTGACACAGTCACACACAAAAGCCAATGCCAATGTCGCTGATTACGTTGTTAACATGCCTCGGTTTTTATTACACTATCAAGCAGATGTCCCTTATCAGGCCCAGGCAACAGCTCTCCTAGTTTATAATGGATTATAGCCGCCCCCAGCAAGCATGGCTATCATAAACAGTCAATAGCCCAATGTATTTTTGTTCCAAATTCACGCGATATTAGCTCTCAAAGTTCACAAGTCTGGCGAGTGCTCTGTTTTGGCTCTTAATTTGTTCCTCTTTGTTGATAAGCTATCAGCTTTGAGAAAGCCTAGGCAGTCTACAGTCTACACTGGAAGCACTCGTAAAAAAGAAAAAATAATAAACAATCTCTCTTCAAACTCTGTGTTTGTGGAAAAGTTTCGACCACAAAAATATTCCCAATGAGTCCGGTGATTAATGTCCCTTCGCATGACGAAACCGATTGCATTCGAGCACCAACAGACAACGTGCCAGGGCAGAGATAAGGGATAAGGGCCAGATCGGTCAGATTATGCAGCTTGCCCCCTCTGAGTCTGACTCGCACTTGAACTTGGAGTGCGGTCATCATCGGCCTTTATGGTTGTTATTGTTTCTGCCATTGTTATTGTTGACTTTTCGATTTTTCGCCCGCACACTTTCTGCCGGATTTTACAACGCCTGATTGCAGTCATAGAGACTGAACGTTTTTGTTTTGAAAATAATAATAATAATAATTCACCAGCCGCACGCCGCCTCGCCGCCTGATAAGAGGAGGAAAGCGCACACGTAGAGTGCTCATGATAGTAAGTATTACAAAAGAACGCAGCATATATACGCATATCTTTAGAGTCCCGGGTCCAAACCAATATATGCACAATCGGCTGGCGAGCAGGATGTGTCTAAGCAGGCAGATCTGACCTCAGTCGATGCCATGAGCCAGCGGAATTCGTCACGAAAATGTGTCAGTTACAGTCGAACATCTGTAAGCCGAACATGACCTACAACAAACGATTTTCCTATTTGCCTTGGAGTGTGATTCTCAGACAAAAGGCAAACACTTGTCAAGTCTGTCTATCTGAAGTTTATTATCTTCCATGACTACGGTTAGCCATGGGTTACGGATACCCAAGTGCAGGTTTACATAAGTTTTGGGGTCTCTAGGCTTGATTATTGCAGTTTTGTTTAATCAAGTCTCAAGTTTTATGTACTTTTCACTGGAAAAGAGACTTGACATTTAGAGATTCTTAGAAATATTAAAGAAATACTAATTTATTGGAGTATTTATTAAAATGTTGGAAATATGGAAATATTTAAAATGTGTGAAAATATTCCCAATTTATAGTTAAGATATTTATACATTTAAAAAGGTCCTCTTAATTAAAAACATAATTTGAAATCCCTGGCAATACATCAACCTTACATGCTTTAAGAATTGATAAGGAAAATGTAAAGCTAAATATTAAATGAAGCCAATAAAAATACTTAAATTTGTATTATTCTTTAAAAAATACCTCATATTTTTATAGTATAAGGTATTCATCCCTCTAAGTTTCCCCTGATAACCAAAGCTTAGTCGCTGGTCCAGAAAATAGGTTGGAGTGGCATAATTAGGTCAGTTCGAGACGCAGATGCTCGACTGTACATACTTTTAATGATGATTTACGTCATCGGCTGAGGGGTATTTGTACAATTGTGCAATATTCGCACAGCTGCGGAGATCAGCCTTTGGACTTTGGCCAGCACATCGGAAGTGCATTTCTCCTCCTTTTTTCGGTTTCGGATACCCCTCATAAAGTCCATTTGCCAAATGCCAACAAACTTTGGCCAGAAAATGCGTCGCATTTCCCTTCGTTGCAATTGCATTGCCTGAATAATGAAACCCTAAAAACAATAACCTGGTCGTAAGCTAATCAATTAGCCACCCTTTGAGCACCGCCAACCATCATCCCAACGCCTGATAAGCTACGAACTACTACTCAAAAGATAGTGTCGTGCCCAGAGATAAGGCATCGCCATGTCGCCGTGCTCCGCCGGCTATAAATACCGAATCCAGAGCGAGCTGGGGCCACAGAAACGAATCGTGCGCGCCCATGAGTTGAACCAGCGAGACACCGGACAGAACACTCCACAAGTCCCAGCCCCAGAGCAACCCAACTGTGATAATTAAAAGCAAGAACAAAACACAAAACTCACAAGATGTCTGCTGCCAATAAAGTGAACCACTTGGTGGGCGCCACCACCCGCTACATTGCCGGCCGGAATGCCGTCCAGACGGTCTACTGGAGGACCTCCGCCGGACCCAATCCCCGGATGGTGAAGACCAACAAGTTCTGCGAGTTCGATCGCAGCCAGAAGGCGCCCCAGAGTGTCCGGCTGCAGAAGTACAACCGCAGCTTTCTCCGGGATTGAGCAGAGATCCAGTTCCGCCCTAATGACATGTTCCTAATGTAGTCTTCCACTTAATTTTTTTTTGCGTGCACTCTGTATTTATTGTGTATAGTATTTTGTAAGGCGATATATGTAGGGTTAATCGAATCCAAAACGAAGCCAGCGCTACGATCTGTCATGTACCTTGGCATTAAAAATAATAGCAAATCACAAAGATTACAAAAAATAAATGCAAATGCTTTCTAGCGCGTAGTATTTACACGAATATATTGCGTCGTTTCTCTGCGTCATTTTGTCATAAAATCAAATAGGCAATGACATCAATCGATCAGCGATCGACGAAGAAAACAACGGACCTTCGTAATATTCGGTTTATTCCTTTTTTAATATTTTATTTATTTAGTTTTATACTTTTATTACATACATTGAGTTCTCGTATATATATAATTTCTTGGGTTTTACGTTTATGCTTTACTTCCATTTGTATGTAATTATTTTATATATAATTTTTCATTTAGCTTTATAATTTCGTTTCTTTAGATATCGTTCTTACTTATTTGTTATAGTATATTCTCGCGTTTTTTTGTGTTTTATTGTTTAGTTTAATTTAATTTAATTTGCTTTGTGGGTGAAATATGTTGACGTTAAATTTTTGGTTTTCTTTTCGCTTTTTTTGTGTTTAATTTTAAGTTTTCTTCACTGTCGTTATGTTTATCGGGTTGTTTTTTACTTAAAATTACAGCCTTTATAAATAATTATTTTGTATGCTAATTATCGTTTTTCTCTGGTTTTCCTTTTCCCTTTTTTCGAATTTTGTGTTCTCTTATATGTTTTGCTTTATACTTTTTATTTCGCTTGCCGTTGTACTACGTATTCATTTTTCTTTCGTTATAATTTTACTAAATATATATATAGAGACTTTCCGCATCGTACTTTGATGGATCTGAATAATTTGCACACATGTATGTATATAATATATATATGTATATATATAATATAATTGTTATCTAAATATATACTCATATAGACCTCATATATATTTACTCATATTTGACAATTTCAGTTGGGCTTAGTGTCTGGCTTTGCTCTTGTAGTGTAGTGTAGTTCTGGTTTTCGATCTTTTCTTATTTTTTTGTTGAATTTTTTGCACACGGAAGATTTACACACATGAATAAAAACCGAAAAAATACACACAAAACTTGTGCATTTCCTTAGCTAGCTTTGGTTTCCGTTTTGATACTTTCTTTCGGAATATGTCGTGTTATTTCCTTTATTTATATGACCTCTCGGTTTTACTGGTTGGTTTTTGCCTAACTCAATTCACATCAAAACTGCATTCGTTTGGTTTATCTCAAAAGAGAAAAATATATATTAATTATTATCTTTTGTATTTTACCATCGATTTTATTACTTTTGTTTTCCGTTTCTGGTATTTGTTTTTGATTAAAAAATATTGCAGCTCAAAATTGTAATACTTTGGTTTTCCAAGTTGAATTTAATTACTTTACTTATGTCCTCTCTAAAGCATAGAAGAACACAGTAGAGATCAGTTGGGTTTTTCTCTATAATCGTTCCCCTGCTACCGCTACGCCTACGTCTATCTCTTGATCTAATTTCCCTCTCTTTTCGTTTTATGGCGCCCTCTCCAATCTCCCATCCCCTTGCTGATATCATTTCCTTAGTGGGCTGTAATTCCTTCGTTTCCGGTTGCGGATCCCAGTTCCGTTTCCGTTTCCGGCTCTCTCTGTCTGTGTGGTTTTCTGTGTCGTCTGCATTACGTATTTCCTTGACTCTACTTTTATGCTGCTCAGTATATAGTATATGTATATATAGACTCTTATGTATGGTAAATTGTTTTTGCTAGAAATGTTGTTTTCTTTTACGGAAGAATTTGGATACATTTTCTTAGTTCTTTTTCGTGTTTTTAGTTTTTTTTTCACTTGAGTTTAGCTAAAAGTATAATTTGTCTAGTATTTTACTCGTTACTCTTCAGCTAATCTTGCTATGTATTTTCTTTTGTTTCATTTTGGGCGCTTTAATTGGCTTAACATAGGTGTATCGGTGATCGTTATCGGTATCGGTTTCGGTATCGGTATTCAGTATTCGGCAAGTGTTTAGATCGCGGCCTCACTTTACTTTCCTCTAGATGTGTATTATCCTGCTTCCTTATCTCGGCTTCAGCACAGTTTCTCACAATGTGCAGCTTGCACTTCGATTTAATTATTTATTATTCTGATTTATCCTACACATGTACAAATGTGTGTGTATATATTTTTGCAACAGAATTTCGGCTTTTCTGGGGAAGGCAGGGGTGGCAAGGATAATGGGTTTCTTGTCAACTCAAATGGAATATGGAAAATGGAAAGGGTTTAATGGACAGTTTTGTCAGCAGAAGGCAGTAAACGAAATTCTGTGCAAATATCTGACGAAACAAGGTCGACTAATGAATCGAAAATTAAAGCAAGAAAATTGCATTTAAAATTTTACAATCTCCTTGTCGTTCAGTAAATTCTTCAGTTTGTCGGTGTGTGTTAATGGTGTGTGTACTCGTGACTAAAAATACTCAACAATTTCGTTTACATGAAACCATTTTAGCTACAATTTATATATGGTTGTATATATGGTTAAATATTTCCTACACATTTCGCTTTCAACATTGTTAGAAAAACCATCTTGTTTTAGTTCGTTTTAGTTGTTGTTTTGCTTTTCACCATTTGCCATGTTTTTATTAGCCTCTCGCTCTAGAAATTGCTCTGTATATATCGCAATAGATCGTTATTAGAAATCGATAATCGAAAAAGATACTTTTGCTGACAACAATGATCCGAAAACAGACTTGGTGGCGGGTTAACGGTGACCTCGGCCGAACTAAGGACCTAATAATGAATCGCTAAGGGACATATGACCCACTCTACAAGCAGCGGCGGCTATGTAATGCACCTAGGTGTGTGTGTCAGGGCTGCCCCTCGGTTAATCGATTAATCTAAAAGAGTTCGTTGCACGTTTATTGTATTCTTAGGCTCGTCCTCCTCCAAGCTCCGAAATAAGGATCTCTTTACAATTAATACCCGGCTGATTCGATCCCAGAACGCATATATATGGTATGTATATTTCGTGTCTCTGCTGGAGGATACCTTTCAATGGGGACCTTTCAATCTTCTCTATACAATACAAGTATTCATCACATTTTCATCTTGTGGGGTTTTCTGCCTAGTTCTGGTTGCTAATTAATTTATTTATATTATTGCTGCGCCGCTTTATATTCGTTTAGTTACTAATGTAAGTACAATATCATAAAAATAAAAATAACACTGTATATTTTGTTATTTACCATTATTAATTTCATTTCGCTCCGTTTTAATTGTTCATAAATGATGCCTTTGTATTTTCGGTTTAGTTTTACGCTTGGGTTTCTTTTTTCTTTCTTTTTGCTTTTTATTGTAAATATAAATATATATAATATATATCTCAGGTTTTCCGTTTATTAAGTACAATATAATATAACCATATACAAAGCGGCGCCCCTCACACAGTTCCCTCTCCGGACCCGAAGCCCCGAGTCCTGCCACATCCTTGCCTTGGCCTCCGCGTGCGTGTGCGGCATTTTGAAAAATTCGTAAACGGTTAGTACACTTTTAATATTCTTAGTTATTTTTTAGCGTCAGTCTTGTGTAAATTAAATTTTACTTCAAAAAACGTTTTAACGCGCGCACACGCACAGTGGGCAGTGCAGTGCGCACAGTGGGCCTGACGGCTGCCTGGGCTGGGGTTCTTCTGCTCTTCTCTGCCTGCCCTCCGCTTTCACCGCTGCTCTCTCGGGCCGCTTCTTGTTATAAAAAATTGCTGCTCGGCTTTTCAATATACATATATATATTCATATATATATATATATTTAATAAAATGTATATAATATATATGCGTGTATACACATATAAGGTTTATTCAATTCACACGTAGACGTTTGTTAAAAAATGCATTTTTCTTATGTAAAAATGTTCTGCCATTCCAATTACTTTACCTTTAGATCCCTCCCTCGTAAATATTATAATTTTTGGTATCTGATTACTGTTGTTGAGACGCCATCGAGAGATATATTGTTCTTGTACATTTTATATATGTATATATATATATATGGTATGTATGTCTAAGTGTATGTAGTTTTGTATGCCTCTGTTTTTTAAGATTATAATTACTCGTACTCGGGAAGATTAAGTTTACACACGGTAGTGAGAGAGAGAGAGATAGGAGCGAGCTTAGCAAATCATTTGTAATTGAACTACATTTAGAGTTTAGACAAGTTTAGTCCTAATAAATTGCTGCACTTTTTGTCATCGATTAGAGCTAATTTGACACAACCGTTTAATTTAACTATTTTATTCATATCTTAACGATTCGCGCTTGTTGCTACTTGATTTTAGCCTCCTTAGTCGTCATTTGCTACTGAAAGATTCGTTGCTTTGTGTTTCGCAGCACCTGGAAAGTATGCTACACTTGATCAGGAAGAACCGAAAAATAGGGTTAAGGAAACTGAACAATAAACCAAATAATAAACCAGGGTTCCGTCTTTGTTTCGGGCTCGTTATTTTTGTATTAGCTTACAAGGCTGGACATGAACATGATAGATTTGGAAAAGAAGTTAACAGATCACAGATTTGGCAAAACGGGATTCGAAAATCGCGAATTAACATACATAGATACCAAAATGGAAATCGCAAAAAATTTAGAAAAATCAAGGGTCGATTGGACAGCGATCAACGATCAACGATAAACAATCAACAATCTGCAATCGACGATCGAAGATTAACAATCAAAGAGGAAGGACCAAAGGTCAACAATCAAGGATCAACGATCGGAGGGATCCAAGACCAAGGATCAACAGTGGAGGATCTTAGATCAACGATCAAAAGTGCCTTGAATCGGAGCTCCTCCCTCGTCAAGTGGTAAGAGTTGAACCCGAAACGAATGCTAATGTCTTCGCCGGGAGGTAGTGTGTCTCCGCTCGGGGGGCCAGGCATTTCCAGATCGAGTGACAGCAAGGACACTATATTCGGGTCTTTGGTGGTGGTGTGATCACAATGGTAATTTTGAAGAAGTTGGGATATGCTTCGGTTGCTTCGAATTGAACTCGGGATGGTATTTGGTATGTGGTCACATATATAAGTATTCCCTGTGTAGGGGAAACGAAGTTGTTGAGATTGAGTTGTGCCCGCTTCATCTTCTGATCCTGGGTCCTGTGCCCCCACATCTGGGCTGGCCTGGCCGCTCCTCTCCTCCTCCTGCCGTCGTTGCACGTCCAAAAATGTTGAACCAGTAGTAGTAGTAGTAACTTGCGAAAGTAACGAAAACATAAACGATAACAAATAAAATCAACAATTTGAACGAAGAAATACAAGTAACCAAAGGTTCCCCGCTGGGGTCCTGAGTTTTGGTGGTTGTAGGTGGTCCTGGTGGTGGTGTCTTGATACAAATGCAGGTATCAAAAAAACGCAAAACGGATTAACAAAGGAGTATAGTGTCTGGCATCGCCATCGTCCACGTTCTATAGATGATATGGGAGCACATCTTGTTCCTATACAGCACAATTCTCTATCCATCCATCCAATACTAAATCTGATTCTTCGGCTTTTCTGCAAAGCTTGACTTGATCTTTCTCGCTGTTCTACTATTCTATTCTTGATCCTAATCCCCCTCCCACCCTCTACGGCTGCTTCTGCTCCTCGCATAGCTTAGCCAGGATTAATCATTGGTTATAGGCGGGGCAGACTGCCGTTCGCATCCTCGTACTCCGTCCAGGAATTCGAGGGCGACTGGTGTGAGTTCGTCGATGGCAAGTGATGGTGATGCAACATTGGCGAGTGGTTTTCTGTACAAAAAATATTTAAAAAGTGGAGATAAAGCCAAAATATAACCAACTAAAAAATCAAATAAAAGCGAACCAAGTGTTTTTTTTTACTTTTGCATCTTGTTTTTTTGTGTTTTGCATTTTGCTAAAATTATTAAGTAGCTGTTGCTTTATTGTTATTGCTATTTATGCGTTCTTTTCTGCTTCTCATTGCTCACCTCTAAATATATTTATAGGTAGTACAGTGTGTGTGTGTGTGTGGGGTGTGTGTACGTGGTTAAATATGTTTCGTTTTGTTTACTTCTTGTGATGATCATGGGATATTATCTTCATAATATGCATGTATTTATATGTAATTTTACACAACGCGAGCGGCGTCTCCTCCCGCCCATCTCTTGTATATTTTTATGTAATTGCTGAATTCATTTAGGTAGGTAGGTACTTAGTCTAAAAACATTTGTGCTCGTAGTTGAGCTGCACTTCTTAATCAGTTGATGTTCTTTAAAATATATATTATTCTTTGCGCTATGATATATATGTATTGTATATATATATAATTTTCACTTCGCTCTCGCTTCTTCGCGTTTTACCTCCGTCTAATTGCTATTTCTTTCTCTTTGTTTTTGTTACTTGCCATTTGTTCATTTAATATATGTATATATAATATAAATATTCACTATATATAAACTAAATAGATTTTACGATGGGACAATCTGCTCTCTGCTGTTCAGTAAAAACTTAAGAACTCCGCGCTCTAGCCGCACAATAAATTGAGTTTACAAACATTTTACACTCGTCTCGATTCGTTTTGTTTGTTTGTTTTGTCAGCAAAAATGTTCATTCATTCTTTAATTAATTAATCGTTATGGTTTAATTATGCCTTGGCATTATCGTTATAATGTATATATATGTATATATCTGTATAATATATATTTAATATTGTTTTAAACCTAAACAATTTATTTATGAATTTTCGCTTTTTCAAAATATCACGTATATACTTAAGTTACGCCTTGGATTTATTAGTTTATGATCTGATCTTTGTGTGGATTAGTCTGCGGAAGAATTAAATTGCTGGGATGGCTGGAGAGAGATGGATCTCTGGATGTGTCCTGGGTGTATGCATGTAAAAGAGTGGTGAATCGAACTGAATTCATGTTCAAGAACTATTAATCACACTCCTTATCCTCATATCTTCTCTCCCAGCAATTGTGTGGACTCTCGATGGAGTCCGAGTGCCTTTCAAACTAAATAAAATCCCTATTGACTGACATACATGTAAGTACTCTCTTGGTTGGTGGTTTCTGTGTTGCTTCTTCGACTTGATTTCAGTTTTCAGTTTTTAGTTTTTAACTAGAGCATCCTTATTGAATTATTGCTTTTCATTTCATTACATTTTGTGTTGCTTCGTTTCAACAAAGAGTGATTACTAATTATTGTTACAATTCGATTTAAAAATGTATGATTTTGGTTTTCTTCCCATTTGTATTTAACTATTTAACAATTTAGTAAAAATTTGTCAACAAGTTTTACCCCGAAAAAAGAAAAACACATTTGCGGTGGCAGCACGCGGCTCTCGTTCTCGGACTTTTCCGGTTATTTTCAGGGAGTTGACCGCGGCGATATCTGTTTTAGCAGGTATTTCTGAAACCTCTGGGTTGGTTTTATTACGATCGATATCGATGGCGAAATCTTCGCGAAAACAGTGGGCAAATAATTTCGTTTTTCTCGTTCAATAAGGCAATATACGTTAATATATATATAAATATTTATTTCGAATTTTCCGCTAAGGTATTTCATTCAGCCAAATTATGCACCAATTATTTGTTTCTTCTCGTTTTGAATGGAATTCGCTCGCAGGTCCGCCGACTCGGACAGCGCGCCCTGCCCCCGCAAATGTATCTTTAAATAATTTTGGTTAACACATCTTTCATCGCCTTTGTATTTAGCTTTTGCCTTTTCTTTTCGTTTTTTGATTAGTTTGATGCCATCATCATAACAATAGATACAACAGAATTTTAAGTATGTGTAGAGACAAAACAAAAATGATAAATCAACATTTTTGCAGAGCTCGCTTTTGCTTGGTTTTCCTTTCTCTTGTACATTAGTTTATTATTAAATTGTTATATTATTTTCTTCGCACATACATATATATATATATGTATATATATATATATATTTAACTATATTCTTGTGTAACACACACCTATGAGTGTCTATGTATTGCTTGAGTTTATCTATTTTCCTTTTCGCTAGAGCTTTGAGTTTAGCTTTCCTTTAATAGTCTCTCTAATATAAGTGTGTATGTTTTTTCGCATTTGTTTTATTTTTAGCTAGCATATTTTGAATATCTTTATTGTAGTTTTTTTTTGTGTTTTCTTTTTTTATTTTTTATGCTTAGTTCACTTTTTGCTTGGCTTATGTGGCTACCTTTCATTTTTGTTGCTTTTAGTGTAAGTATTCTCGTTTAGACTAAAATTTCGTTTCAGTTTCTTTTGCTTGGCTTACAAGTTAGTTTTTTTTGTGTTTACTTGCCCAGCGAACTCGGTTCGGAGAGTCAAGGATTAATTCCATATAAATGATGTCCTTGATTTTCCGCACGGGGTTCGTCGTGGGTGTGCGTAGGTGTGGTGTGTGTTTGACTTTGTCGTCTTCTTATTTTTGTAGCTTTGTATCGCTGTATGTGTGTGTCAGAGTTACGAGTTACATTTACTTTACGCTTTATATTGTATTGTATATATGTATAAATTAATTTACGCATAATATTATGTCTTTAATCTTCGATCGCTGCCCCATATAGTGTATGCAGTGTGTGTGTGTGTGCCTCTCAGTTATTTTCTATAGTATATTTAAGTATGTTTTGCTGCTGCACGGTGTGTGTGTGTGTATTACTTTTTATAGTTTAAATACGGGTTTAGGTTCTGCCTTCTGCCATAAATATCAGCTGCCTTCCTGACTCTCTGCTCACACACACACACTTTCCCTGCCCCTCTGTGCAGTGTTTCTGTATCCTTATGGTTATAGCCCCCCTGATTCTACCCCTGCTGCTCCTGCACCTCCGCTAATTGCACATCATAAATGTTTCCTCGACCAAATGTTATCCCCCGTCACTCACACAGGACGAACACGGACACACATTGCCAGCAGCAGCCAGGATGGCTCCATCTTTAATAACATAAGCTGCTTACTTCACAGCAGTTTGCAATGGCTTTTAATGTGCCTGTGTGAGAGTCCTTCCTCCAGAGCTTCTACGATTTCCCTTTGACTAAACATTTCCGAAATTGCAGCTGTTCGGTTGTGTGTGTGTGTGTACGTTTTTATATATATAAATTCTATTTATGCTTTAGTTTACTTTTGTTGTAGCTGTTTCTTGTTGTTGTGGCTTTTGTTGTTCTGGTTGTTGTAGTAGTAGTAGGTAGCATCACTATTGTTGCTGTTGCTGCTGCATCCTCAAAGTTAACATGGATAAATTCCTACAAAATAATCGGAAAAATCGTTGGATATATATATACACACACATATATATATATAAATTGTAGGTATTGTTCATATTTAAGCATATATGTGCTTTTGTGCCGTCTACTACTACTATTTACAATCATTCTCTGCTATTTACAGCAAGCAAAACCGAACAGAAAATCGAAAGGAATCGAAGAATCGAAGGATAAAACTAATAGATGTATAATTTCCCTCATGGCATTCAACTAATTTACATTACATGTTCGCAAATATATATTTTTTTAGCTCTACATATACAATCATATATATATATATGCGATGTGTGGCCAATAACTAAAGCTTCAAACTTAGCATAAATTAAATTAAATCATAGGCATTAACATAATCGTAATTAACTAAAATTATAAACTAGGAGAGTGCGGCTGCTGCTGCAGTTGTAGTTTCGATCAGAGTTGGAGGGGCATATATAATATAGCGTTTTGTAGTTGTTCTCGCATCTGCATCTGTCGGATTGTTGTAGTAGTTGCTGTTGTAGTTGTTGATGTAGTTTTATGGTTTATTATTCAGGGCAGCTCTCAACGAAAAATTGGCGACTACGAAAATTTGTTTACTTTATGTTTTTTTTTGATTTAACCTATTTTGTGATATTTGATTATTATTATTATTGTTGTAGTTGGTAATTGGTTGGTTGGTGGTTGGTGGTGGTGGTTGTGCGCCAAGAATAAAATGAAAAGAAAAGAAAGCAAATACCGATAATGTGTAGGCTCTACGACAAACGACAAAAATACCAGCGAGAGATACTAAATACTTTGAGAAGCTGGCTTAGCACAACTCACCTTGGTAATTCTGAGGCCAAATGGTGGGTACATTCTGCAATAATTAATAAAATTTTGTATTAATATTTATTTTAATTTGTATAGAAATGCAGTCAAAATAATAGCATTGGAAATCTGACTTTTAGGAACATCCACTTCGGATGTTTTTAAAGGCAATATATATTCCCTATAGTTTTAATATAACAAATTTAAGCCCTACCTTAATGCTATTATTTTTAACTGGTTCAATCCCATTTCAAACTCACCATTGGCACACTGTAGTACTGATAGAATGGCTGATATTGCATGGCTGATGGTGGGTAGATGGTGGGAACTCCAGCGGCTGTAAAGTCAGTAACTAGGTTTGGTTAATTGTTTCCCAATTGATGGTTGTTGTTGGTGGTGTTGGTGTTTTTATTGTTGTTGTTGTTGTTTTTTGGTGTTGATGATGTATACATTTTTTTTTTGTCGAATAGAAAGAGAGTAATGAAATACAAAGAAAAGAAAAACAAATGTCAATAAAACCAAGTGAAACTCAGATAAACGATGAAGACCCATTCAGCTCAAAGAGAGATATAAGTTGTATATACTTATATAAATCTATCTACATATATATATGTATATATGGGAAGCGACTGTCTCACCTGGCGGATAAACGGCGGCAGCGAACTGATCCATCGGTATGTTACTAATCGGTGCCGGCGGCGTGGTGGTATAGTAGACGGCTCCGTTTGTGGCCACAATCGATTGCAGAGGATTGGGCTGTAAGAATACCAGGCTTTATTACATTTTTCATAGAATTATAGTTGTATATTGGAATAAAACTTGATAGAATAGGGAAAATATAGGTGAAATCGATTGTACATATCGAAATTATCAATAAGTTGTCTAAACCGATTAGGTGTTTTAAATGTCCATAAAGTAAAGAAATTGATAATGCTTTAGTTTACTTTAAGCGACTAATTAAATAAGTCACGGTTATCGATCTTAGAAGTAAAGATCAGAAGATCGATAAATGATCGATTAAATATCTATATTTAAATACACAATAAAATTAAATTTTACTATTATCGATGTTTGATGAAGATCGTTATAAATATATTATAATAGGGCGAAGGCAGATTTTACGATTATCGATTTAAGAAGTAAAGATCAGGATAATAATATCGATTAATTTTCGAGTTTAATTGGCTTTACTTTGCCAATTAAGTACAAATTAAGTAAGAGTATAGTAAGTAATAATTAAATACAAAGAGTCGCGATAGTTATCGAAATTATCCTTATTCATTGTCGATGTTTGATATTATCATTATCACTCACCTGTTTTTTAATGGCCGGTGCAATGTTCAGTTTGCGATCGCGCAGTACCACGCACTCGCCCTGTTTTCGATGACCAGCGACAGCAATGGAAGATAGATAGAGGGGGAGAAAGCATAAATGGGGGAGCATTAATATCGATATATTGCATTATCAACACACAAGCCGAACGAAGAAATTCAAATCGAACGCAGCAGCATCAAAAATTCTCAAAAAATAGTTAAAAATTAATGCGCAACGCTTTTGGTTTTATTTTGTGTCTTGTTTTATTATTATATATATCTTCTGTTCAGTTTTTTATTTTTTGCTTTTTATGGCACGGCCATGGCTAAGAGAGAGAAACACGTGCCAAGGCAAAATACCATTACCAAAGTTATATGTATATATTTTTTATATGTATATATAGGTGTGTGTGTTTATATTGTGGTGTGTGTGTGTGTTTAAATTAAGTAAGGTTTATTACAAAATGTCATGTACATATGTTGCATAAAAGAGATCTGCTGTTTTTGCTGTGGGTTTTAATTTGACTTCAAAAGCAATTTCAATAGCCAAACGTATTGTTCTCTTTTGTTTTTCACTTTTTTTTTAAATTCATTTTCATTTGCGCGGCACAAAATCAACATGTTTATTTTAATCAACAAACAATAACACATAAAAATTCATTAACCAGAATAATAAACTCATTTAAATAAGTTTAATATAAAAGAAATTAACTGAAATGGCACAAAAGCATTTAAAGAACAAATTGAATTTGGAAAATAAAGCTCGCTTTGTCATGTCGTTTCTTCCCTCGTCTCGTGTGACCATAAAATCAATTTAAAACAATTATTCATATGTAAAACCAATTAGAAAACTGTGAAATGTAACCACGACACCAAGGTAAATATACATTAAAATAATATTTGATCACGCAAACAAAAAAAGGTATAAACAGGAGAAGGGATGCCGTACAGATTAACCCCAAACTCTGTACAGAAAGTTTGCTAGTCCAGGAGTCTTTTTTGATATACTCGAGGTAATCGCATTCTATTTTATTTTTGTGCCCATTAAAAATGCATTTAGCATCTCTTCGACCCTATAAATCAGCCAATTTACATTTAATACCTTATCCAGCCAAGGAACTACTGCTGAGAGCCTGCCTCTCCGAAAGTCGGCCAGTTCATCTTTAATTGCCAATTAGTCCCGCCTGATACCCTTGTGATTTGCGCTTGAAATGCATGAAAAGGACACGGCTCCACAAAGAGATAAGCCTGGGCGACTCCTTCTAGGTAGAACGCTGGGGATTGGGTACTAGGAACGCCGGGGTGACCTCTCTTGGCAACGGTAATAACCATTAACCTAAGCAAATGTTTGCGGGCCAAGGAGACGCTACTTTGTCGTTATAAAAAAAAAAAAAAAACGTAACTAACTTGGAGGGAGAAAAGGCAGAAAAATGTGGAAAATGAAAATGAAAAGAAAAGCTTGGAGGCTGGGAAAACCCGAGCCATCGCCGCTGTCGCCTTTGCCGCGCGTATCCTTTTCTGACCGCCGCTGGGCAAACATTCTTTTCATTTATGTTCGAGTTGGCCGCCCTCGAGCCATCGTCCTCGGCTAGCGACATAAGGATAAGGGCCATAACAAAGGGCCAACGGTTGAGAAAGTAAACTAAAGATGAAACGTATGGCAAGGAGCAGCCTTGCACCCCCTTCTCCCACCCCACCAACCACTTTTCTTGTCTTGACTGAATTTAATTAAGAATCCTTTTGGTGGCTGGCTTTTACGGTGGCCTTTTGTTTCAGCCTCCACGCACAAAAAGGACAACAACACACAGGCCACCGCAGCAGCTACTGCTGCCAGGTCCACTCTAAAATGGTTTAAAATTGAATGAGAATGAGCCTGGAGAGAAGTGGGGGAGTAGGCAAATCTCATACATTCGAAATGTGCGTTTCGAGTTTATTTTCGGACACCAAATTTGCTCTAATCTAGATGTATTTTTATTTGTGTTGCGTAATTATGCATGTATGAGGTGGTGACGATGGGGATGGGGATGGGTATGGTCTATGGAATGGGTATTGGTATTGGGGATTGGGATTAGTTTTCGCCATCATAAAACATATACACAGAGATTAGTATTTGCAGGACGATGGGACTGATGTGAGATATATATATATGTGTGTGTTGCGGCTTTTGATGAGTTCGTGGTCGAAAAACTCCCCAAAACTAAATGCGAAACTCTTCTAAATGAAATTTAATTAGTGTAATGTGTGTCTCCCCATAGTTCTGGGTGTGTGTGCGTAAATTAAAACTTGGTTAAACGCTGCCAGGACTTGTCGTTGTGTTATATTGTTGTTGATGCTGTGCCCATTTCAGCTTTTGCCTTTTGCATAGAGTGTGGTCGTTGTTATCCTTGTTCTGCCGCCGGGCATTATACTTGCTCGTCGTTCCTGCTGCTCTCCCTTTGCATTTCACAAGGACACTCGTGGCCCAGACTCAGACCAGCAAGTAGTGGAACAACAACGAGCAACGAGAACGACAACAATGCATATTAATGACGAGCGGCAAAAGTTTTTCACTTAATATGCCACCGAGCACAGGGCGGATGCTTCAGAGAATACATATATATATATATATATGTAGAGGGTAAAAAGTAAACGAGAATTTTCCCCTGAAATGGGTAAAAGTTGCATCACTTGGCGGCTTGGCTCCCATCCCGCCATCCAGTGGTTATGCAATAATTATAATCAATTAGTATGCCAAAACGAAATATGGCAGAGAAGTTCATTTTGTAATGAGCCACCTTGGAGGGTAAGCTGTTTATGGACCGAACTGAACACCTAGCCCAGATCTTGACCCTAAATAGACGGGTTTACAAGCTGCTTTTACTACACTGGGAAAATAGTTGTGGGTGTAATAGAAGCCAAGACTAAAATTCTTACCTACGCCTTGGGGATATATTGATAATGCCATAAGCACTGAATGGTCAGAAACCTATATTTTAGGTTATAAACTTGCACATAAATAATCATTTTATTCTTCTGTGGCTACAATTCTCAATTGATTCTAGCTGTTCCTTGTAATGAATATATTTTAAGGCTTGGTAAATCAGTAATACTAACCAATGAGATATTTTAACAAAATCTAGCGCAATTTAATTGCAGAAGTTTTTCACTTCTGACTCTCATATTCTCCACTGATTTAGGCTTTTTGCTATGGAAATTGTAATTAGAGTTTTAGATTAACCACTTATAGCAATCCTTTTGTAAGTATTTTACAGATGTAGGGGCAAAGTTGCAATTTAAAGATAATTTGCCACTACTGATGCTATAATTCTCAACTGATTTCTTCAGTGAAAAGCATCTGCAACACTAAGTCACTCAGTACTTTAAACTATCTACTTCTAAAAAAGATTTTACCCTAATTAAGGGAAGTATATATTTATATATCCTGATATAAATTCGAAAATTAATAATAATTTGCCACTATTAACGCCTATAAGAATGTCTTTTACTTTATTTAGGAAAGTATTTAGCGTAAGGAATTTCTAAATATTTCTTTATTTTAAATCTTAGATATTTTCCAATTTGAAATAACTTTTTAGAACGCAGTTACTTATTTTTCTCTGTCTACCTATTTTCTCGAGGTGAGAGAGCGTGGGTTGCTCTGGGGAGCAGGTGATTGGACTGCCAACTTTGGATTTTAGAGAGACGCTTTGGATTTATACTCCCTAGGAACTTTTACGCCGCACTTACGTTACTGGCTGGGTGGTTTTTCTTTTTGAATTATTGCAATTTGAATTGGATTATTATTTATTACTGCTGCTGCTGCGCTGCTTCGTTAATTATATTCCGCAATCGGGAAAAATGTGCAATACACAATCGATTCGATCGTAAAATCAGCAAATTAGGCGAAACGGAAATGATGTGCCAACAATGCAACTCTTACACGAAAACGGAAATCAAAATGGAACTCAAGACTGGATCAAACGAATTAAGGCAACAAGGCAACGCACTAAGGTATTGTCTATATATAGTCTAGTCTATATAAAGTCTATGGAGACCGTGCTCCGCAAACGGAGCCAAAAGAGCAGTCGCTAATTGTTTAATTGATTGCATAAAATGAGCATTAAAAACGGTGCAACGAACTCAACATTGTTTGCATTTGCATTTGATTTTGGGTTTTTATTTATATTTTGTTTTTTGTTTTTAATTTTTTTTTGCTTAACGCTTAACGGGCAAACTTCGATGTATCAAATAGGTTGTGTGGTGTGTTGTGTGTGGGATCAAAAAAATATGGAAAGTAATGCTGCCTACGCTGGGGATATATAGTATTTCAATGTGGTTTATATAACGGGGTGAGTGTGTGAGGTGTGTGTAGAAATGAGTGTGGTGTGTTTGTGGCAATGAAACGATATAAGGAACGCAACGGAATCGAATGTAACGTAACGTAATGGCAACGCAACGGAAATGTAACGTAACTCGGAAACGTAAACTCAACAAAAACGCAATAAGAAGAAATTTATAAAAGAACAAAGTGCCGTCCGTACCTAAGGCGGTACATCTGATCATCATATATCATATTTAATACATATTATAGCGCTCAAATGCGACTATATATATCGTATGAGGTATATTCCCCCCGCGGGGAGTGTTGGTAGTAGTAGTAGTAGTAGTAGTACTTAGTAGTAGTATCAGTAGTAGTAGGAGGAACCGACGTCTCATAGTAGGTAGTACTTGTGTGTGATGGGTCAGGTAATGCCCTAAAAGATCGGAGCACAATTTATAGTTGTGTGTTGGATATTCACATATGCTGCTGCACTGCAGTGCACTCTTCCGGCAAGAGTTGTACATGTACATGTTAAAATTTTAGGTTTGTTGGCTGGCTTCCACGGTTTTCGAAATCAAAATACTGACGCGGTTTTAAACGTTCAACAGGCGACACATTAGCAAACGGGTCAATGGACTGGTACTTACATCTGCTTGCAGTCTTTGCGCCTCCTGCTCCGTTTCGAATGTGACGAACCCGTAGCCCTTGCTCACGCCGGCGCGGTCCACGATGATCTTGGTGCTCTTGACCGTGCCATAGGCGCTGAAGACGCGGGTCAAATCTGCCTCGGTGGTATCGCCACTAAAAAGGAGATAAATTAGATTATAAGTATAAAGCAAACTAATACAAGTGTCAAAAAATTGCCTCTGTTAACAAGGAACTTCTTGAAAATATTATAAACCCTTGCAGAGGCCTGAATTTATTAAACCTTGACCTTGTATTGGGAAATCAAGTCTCCCCGAAGGCGTAATTCTGTGAATGCTTGGCTTTATAGATGTAAATTCCAGCAAGGTACACAAATTCTGCTTAAATAATCATTTAATTCCATTCTAGGACTATTTCTGTGAATCCTATGGTTGTTTTGAAAGCCTTACATTACAGAAACTTTTGCTTAAATGATGCAATGGATGTAACTAAATAAACACTAAGGATTGCATCTACTTTAATTCCATTAATTACTCCTAATGCTGATGTTCCCCTTCTAGATGCGTTAAGGTTATTTCCCATTCTATCTTCACATTATTAGGAGTTACTTTTAAATCAAAGGCAATTTTTTTAATGGAGAAAGAGACACCCCAAGAAAGGATCTATTTAACCCACTCACCTGATGCCGCCCACAAATATACGGTTGGGTATAAGTGTGCCGTATTTGGGCGCCGCCAGTGGCGCTTCCAACGCTCCAGCGGGCTGTGCCGCTGGAGGCGGCGCTGCCGCGATCTTGTGCATCTCTGCGGGTGTCGTCTCCAGACGAAAGTTGGCGGCTCCGAAGGGAAGAATCTTGAGGCTGTTACTGCAGACGGCGGTGCGCGCTGGCCAAAAAATGATGTTCGCTACTCGCTGGTCGCTGATAGCCACTCGCTGCTGGCTTCTCGCTGATCTCGTGGTAGTATCTTCTCTTTGCGGGATCGGTAACTGCTGCGTATCGGCTATGGATCTGGATCGGAACGGATCGGATGGCTGGCTATTAGGCGGCTGAGGTTATTGAATCGGTTTCCACTGCTTTAGTTGTGGCACGCATTTATACAGTTGGATGTGTGCGCTCCTGGCTCGAGATCTGCAAGAGGCGATTTAGTTGAAATAGGAAATTAGTTGCGCTCATTAATAAGCCATTAAAATAATCAGCCACATGGCCAGCAAAACAAAAAACGAAGACGACAACGAACCGTTTGAATCTCGGGGTAGGAAAAAAGAGAGAAAGAAAAAAACCAAAGAAATGCCCCCTACATTTCGAAACGAATCTATTTCTGGCACAGCCGACATATGTCACACGAGGAAAACTCAACGCATACACACAGAAAACTAGCAGAGGTAGTCGGGCACCATGTGTGCGCCATAAATTCACCTTCAGAAGCGGCGGCGAGACAACTAAATAGCACAGAGAGTTTAATTTTAAAAGCAGCAGCACACATAGCAGCAGCAGCAGCAGCAGTAGCAGCAAAATCGCAGCAACAGCACGGCCGCAGCAACAATAAACTTGCCTTGTCAACAAGGCGGTTTGGAAGTCTCTTTTAGGCACAGGAAAAAATTAATAACTATAGTAATTGTTTTCATCTATTTTAAATATTGGAATTTATGGCAATATTAATATTTTTGTGAAAACTGCATTTAATTTAATTAAAATCCTGTTTCAAGCTGAAGGCTGATGGTGGTTCACCTTTTTTGTGCTTATTTATTTATTTTAATTAAATTGCACTCCTCAAGCGAAGCATACGTATTTGAGGCATTTAGGTTTAACAGGGTTTGGTCTTAAATTAAATTAATTAAAACCCATGCTCTTTTTTTAGTAGTAAACAAAATTTAACACTACCCAACAGTAGATACAAAACTAACTGCAGATACAATGAATACAATGAAGCTACATTTTAAGTAAGAGAAGAAATAAGAAATCGCTTAACCATAAAACAATTTATATTACATATTTTTTTATGCTATTGACCATAAATGCGAGTCACTTATGGTAAATATTAAAAAATTCTTAGAGCAATGATTAGATTTCTAAAGCACACTATAAACAATGCTATATTTGGGCATCAGTACCCAAAGCCCAGACAAGAAAGAAAATATATAATTAAGACAAATCCTAAAGTCCACAAGAAACATTTTCCCATAAATCTAACCCTGAACTATTATTTTATTATGGATTCATTTTATTTTCAATTTCCAATGAGCTTTAAACTAGGACATAGCCATTATCCTGCAATAGTGGTGCATCTATTACTATATGCTTATTAACAAAAATTCTTAGTTCCTACAGATCTTTTGGACAACTTATTATAGGGTTTATATCTCGTATATTTATTTGTTTAATTTAAACCACAATAAGGTATATTTGTCAGCAAAGCAAAGATATTCTACATTGATAAGAAATTCTCCTTTGATTTTCGCCCTAATTTATTTCTCTGTGCCTCCCCAAACATGTTTCTAAGGCCTGCTTCTGTGCCCATTATTATGCCGATCAAGGAAACTTCAAAATGCACTAATTTGAGTTCCCAGCCTTCGTCAAACATTTTGATGTGTGTGTTGGAGAGTTGTGTGTTGTGTTAGATGATGTTTGCATGTTCTGGGAGTCGCATGTTTGCCACCGCCGGCACTTAACGATCCCACACACAATATATACTCGTATGCCGGCGGCGTGTAGGAGGTGTTTGTGTTTGTGCATATATCCCCATCCGAATCCGTATCTGAATCCGTATCATCGATGATGGGGCGACGCGCTCCATTGCCCGCTGCTGGTTGCTTATCATTTAACATTTATCTGGGCGGCCTGCCTCCCCCGACAACTGTCGTCCGGCACTGGACAAGGACGTGGATGTGGATGTGGGTACGTGAACGTGTGCAATTGGCTCTCACATAGCAATGGAAACATAATTAAATTTTCATTAACAATGAAAATGTCAAAATTGTTTGCGTTCCTCCGCTGAAGTTGTGCTATGCGAGGCATTTCAATTGTACGGAACGAGCGAGCCAGCGACCTGATCGATTTAAAGATACATATGTACATATACGTGGGTATGGCGGATGCATGTATGCGATATCTATTTAATGGACGGTGTGGGAAAGTTGCTGCCAACACGTGATTATGGCTCCATTTCGACCCATTTTCCGCTATCTCGGACAAATAAATTAACCGAATTTAAGTGCTTGGTATAAATCAAGGCAATAAATTCACGCTGTGGGGCAAATTAAAGCAAAAACTATAAATAGGCACTAGCCAAATAACAGATATATCTTCCGCTCATTAAAACGCGTCACATTTTTCCAAAATGCAAACTGAAAATCACACAAATTGGAATATTTTTAGATGCGAGAAAAACCACATCGTTTTCTTCATTTACTCGAATGACGTTGGCATAATCCGGAATATAAATACTTGTATGCCCAACAGATTTTCTACATATATCTGCCGGCTGTATATATAAATGTTGTTATTTATTTTGTTTTTTGCCTAAAAGAAAATTGTGAAAAACTAAAAGCTTTGCCATCATAGATTTTCTAGGCTCCCAGAGCGGATGTGGTGGATGGCCGGCCAGCCAGCAGCATAAAGTGGGTGAGGCTAAAGCTGATTTGCCGATGGGCTAAGTGCCCCTGACATGATTCATGAAAAGCCAAGGCGAGACGAGACGAGAGGGAGGACTACTGGCTATATAGTGGAAATGAGTGCTCATGATTTATGTTCGCCTCTTAATTATTTACAATATTATGAAATTATTTTTGAGAACTTTATTCCCGGGCATTAGCAAAATTGATGATGCCACACGGAGCGGCCCGGCAGCTACTCTATGGTACTCGTAGTAAAATGGCGACAAAGAGAGAATACCGAGGAGGTCGAGATGAATTATTAAAATGTTCATTACTCGGCGCTGGCAACTTGGCAACTCGGGCATCAGAGAGAACTACGGGAAATGCGGAAAAGCCACGGCAACACAACAACAAAAACGGGGGTCAGCCGGAAAATCACAGAGTCAGCGTCAGCGCCAGAGTAAAGCTAGTGTTCTGGGGCGATATCAATGGAATTTAATCAACAACAGCAGCAGCAGCCAGCTCAAAAACTCCCACACACAATAGCCCTGCATTGCTATAGGTACACCCCCTCTTACACCACCCACAGCAACTGTCAGTCAGTCATTCCGTCACTCTGCCATTTTGAGGTGCTCGTTCTCGTACTCAACAATATTGCAAAATTCCACGTGCGAAAATTGCGCGAGTAATGCCAATGGAAACGAGGGAACTGCCAGGGAATTTTATATTTGCCAAAAGAGGGTAAAGAGTTTATGCCAGAGCTACGACTAAGCAAATGCTCACTGATATCATTCAAACTAGTAAATATATCTCGGTATCTGTAGCTTCTATTTAAATCTGTATCCAGGGGAAACGGCAAACAATGAAACATCCGAGGAATTTAATATCTCCCCGGGAGGATATCGCGGATGCGTGTATAATTGCAAAATGTTTTAGCCACAGGGTCTGTTGGAACCACAGACATGGCAGTGAATTGTCTAGCAAACGGATAACCGTGTGCTTTGATGAAAAATGATCGAATAAATTAAAGGGAAATTAGAGAGCCTGAAATATGAGATAATGTGCCTGTTAAACTGAATTTATTCCACTAAATACACATTAGTTTTTGACCGAAAGGTCAAGGAAATGTTAATGAATACCCAATTATATTTAATGCCTAAACGCAGAGGAATAACCCAGGAAAATTCACACAACCCCAAATAGTGAGTGATTCATTGTTTCACGTGCGTAATTGACAAATAATCCCCCAATTCGTTTACAATTTGCAGTTCTATATATCCGATATCGTTGGCATTAAAAAAACATTCTGGATTTTTTCGCTTTCACGTCCATTTTTGGCACATTTCGAGCGTAACTTGGGCAATTAGGGCAATGCAATTAGTGAGCGCCAAACTATTGAATAACCAGACGCTTCAAGTCGGAAAAGTCCGTGGAAAACTGGGGAAGGCGGGGGGAGTAAAAGGGCAAAAGAGTGGGCGTGCAGCAGTTGCTGAAGAGAGTGCAAGTTTGACCTATAAAATGGCAACGTTGGTGCGCTTCACTTGGCACAGATACGAGAAACCAGTGGCAGAAAAATGTAAAATAAAACAGGAAATGAAGCCAACGCACAGCTGTGGCCAAGGAAAGTGCTGAAAATGGGGAAGGAAGGAAAATCGAAACAGGAACCCAAGTCGGAAGGAAGCAGCGTGGGCTAAGGGACCTTCCAAAGGTGTAAGCACTATTTTAAACTAAACTGCCCACACGAGACAGTCACAGTCACAGACAAGAAACCGGAGACTACGCGAACCCCCTAAAAAAAACCCGAGATGGAAGATAGCTGGATTCTACTGCCGGGAATTCACTGTATCTATTTTTGTTCTTGCATGCACACACCTGCATCCTCGTGTGTGTCCTTGCCAAAAACAATAAAGAGCACACCCAAGGCGAGCGATAAACGCTGACACACAGAAGGCGAAGAGGAAAAGCCACGAGGAAGCAGGACAACCATATGCGCCTGGCGGTGTGCTACGCGAAATATAGAGCATACACAGGGGGAAATTTCTAGGAATACAAATGCTGGTGTAGAAGGTTAACTATTTATGGGAGCCATCTATTGAATGGAAACATTTTAAATCCATTTTTAGGAATCAGTTTGAAAAATATTTTGGCAAATGTATACAATTTAAAAACATGACACACTTCTTCCCGTGCCTCCCGAACAGATGACAGACGAGAATGCTGGACAAATCCTTTGGCTCACCAGGTGCGGACGAGCTACCGTATCCTCAGTTGGCCAGATAAGCGTATCCAAGTCACATAAGGACAATTAGCCAGCGCAGGCTCAAAGAGTTTAAGAGGGCATAACTGCCAGCGACGGGGGATTCCGCCACGGGGCTTGGGGGGAGGTCGTTGGAAAAGGCAAAAAGCAAGGAGAAAGAGAATGAGCAACCCGAGGAAATCATGTTGATGGCTGAGGCATGACGATGACGTTAAAGCGTACGTGTTGGTGAATAACTTAAAACGAAAGAAAGTCAGTGGGTGAAGATGAACTGGCAGGGAGGGGTGGAGCGCAGGAGCGGAGAGGGGCGCTTGGGTGGCTTCTGTGGTGGGTGGGCAACAGCAAAGGTCAATTGGAGTTGCGGTGCTAAAACTTTTTCAAGGAGGAGGCGTCGGCGAAAGAGCAAGAGTCAGGGGCCGGGGCCAAGTCAAGTGTAAAGCGAGAAAGCGCAAAAATGGCACAACCAAACATACACACACACACACAGCTCCGTGGATGCACTGACTGACTGACAGTGCGCCGGAAGTGGAAGTGCACACCCCCCAACGCCACCACCCTCTCACCTGAAAACTGAAACGAAGGCAGGCAAGGAAAGAAGAGAACTGTGCTGGCTGCCTTTCGCCTACATGTTATACAATCCTTGAGTGAGGCGAGGACGAAGCTTTTGGGTGTCAGTCAAGTGAAAGGAAATTGTAGCACATCAGGGCGGGAGGAATAGGGAATGAGAGGAGCAGGACTCGGCGAGGATGGGCCAGACAAACCAACAGACAAACATCATCATCGTCATCATCATGACAGAGGCTCGGCGGTGGCGGCCTCAGCAGCGAAATTGATGGCCTGCCATCAGGGTATCCATCGTACATCCCACATCCCATATCGCCTCCTGCTCCTCCTCCTCCTGCATGTATGTACGTACGTATGTATATGTGGCACACAAAAATCCATAATCCTCGCCAGAAGCTGAAGGAGCAAAAGGGAAACGCCAAAGCCAAACTACAAAAGCGCGAGCACAAATTGCCACTGTGTCAGTAAATCCACACTCTCTCACATTCATTTCCCACCCCCAAAAGAATATATATATATGTATGTATATGCTACATATATTTGCAAAGCCAAAAACTTGTGTGAGAAACAATGAAACTTTTCTGCAACTTCTTGTATTTGTGTTGGTTTTATTTTCTGGCCCCTGTCCAATATTTGGCCATGAGTCGCAGTAACTTTAAGTCGCTCGGAATTAATTTCAAGCAAATATATACATAAAATCCATCTAACTCATCCTCCCATTTACCACCCCCATCCATGTGTGGAAAAAGTTTCCGTTTGAAGCATTTAGGTCGGTTGGATGATTTATTGCCACTTCAGCAAGGGGGACAACGCTGCGTATGAGCGATGACTGATCCTTTTTCAACCCAAACTCTCGCCCCTCTCGCTGCGGATTATTGTCTATGCTGACAAAGGATTTAAGCGGAATTTGATACAGCCAGAACGAACACAGAGGAAGGACAATGTTGAAGCGAAGCCATCCATTTAAATGCTACGCCAAATTAAGTCATTAAAAAACAATTTTTGAACCAGTCAAAGAGGAGGGCTTCTCCTTGGCGTATACGCAATCCACGGAAGACGAGAAGCAGGTGGAACTGCCAAAAAATAAATATGCAAATTCGGCGCTTTCCAACTGGAGACGGCCATAAAAATGCAATCACACAAAAAGCAAAAAAGAAAAGCCCAAGGAAACGTAAAAGCCAAAGACGGCCAACAAATAAAAAAAAGTGAAAAGGAATGACGTAAAAGTGTGACTCAAAAGAAGGGAGGGGGATTTCAAGGGGGTTGGTTGGGTGTGTTCCGACTTTGTGTGTGTGTTGGGGGCGTGAAGGGGCTGCCAACTATTTCTGTAGACGCAGCTGCCTGAGCGGCTGGTGCTACTGGTGGTGCTGCTGCTGCTGCAGCCTTTGTTGCCATCTTTTGCCTAGGCCAAAAGCATAAAATTAAAATGCGAAAATGCAGACAATGGGTCGACCGAGAGAGATGGCAATGCGGCATAGAGGAAACACACTTAAAACTATATCAAAAAGTTATAGAAACCTTTGGGAGGGACGGTATAATAAAAGGCATCCTTGATAAGAATCATTGAGTAGGAACTTCAAAAGTCCAGAGTTGAAGCTTAAAGACTCTACTAAAGCGCTCAGGAGGAACCATTATGAAACTTAAGCTCAATTAATTTCTCTATCTGCACCTTAACACTAAAAGTGTACGCGTATCTATGAAATACTCGCGCCTCTGTAAAAAGCGCAGCTGAGCTCACGTCAAAGGCGGCCCTCCTCCTGCAGGCTGCAGGCTTCTGCTTTTTGTTGGTCTCCTGCCTTCACTTCAATCATTCCGTTTGAGAACACCCATCCATATGCATATGTGCATCTGCATACTCGTACCCCCTCGTACCTGAATCTGAATGTATCTGTGTATCTGACACTGTATCTGCATCTGCATGTGCAGCTGTCGCTGCTCGAAAAATGCGCGACCAACATTTTCGCTTTTGTCTTTAATTTTTGGCAACGTTTTTGGCCCAAATTGCGTCTTAAATTCGTTTTCGTCTCTTTCTCGCTCTCGACCCAGTTAAGGGAAAAGCAACAAAAGACGGTTGGCGTTGGGCGGGCTAAGCAAATTTGTCTAGAGTTATGCAAACGAGATACAGCTTAGAGATATGAGAGAATACCTAAAATATCTGAGGGATGCGATGCACGCACAACCATTGGCATTTGCACCCACACAAATGTGCATTTCCTCTCAAGTTAATGAAATATTGCAAGTTGCCAACTCGCATAAAACACTGATGTGTATCTTTGTGGCTCGTCTGTGTCGTTGCCATGCCTATAATTATCATTATTATTAAGATATTTTTGGCCTAACTACACACTCGTAGAAATGAGATCTTCCCCCAAAGGGGAATCAACAATCAAAATTTTGAACAGCGTGAAATGAACTCAATTAGCAGCTGCCTAATATCATCGAGTTGTAAACAAAACAGGCGAGGCGGC
The DNA here is from genome assembly GCA_008042635.1 of Drosophila nikananu. Lineage (NCBI taxonomy): Eukaryota > Metazoa > Arthropoda > Insecta > Diptera > Drosophilidae > Drosophila > Drosophila nikananu. Next base: position 7,516 of record VNJV01013242.1, on the reverse strand, counting down.
ACCCAATTAGCCATTTGAGAACAGGAAATCCATTCAAATGAAGAGTTGAGTAAACAAAGAATATCTTTAATCACTTAACCCCACTTAAGAATCCTCAGAGATACAAATTATTACCATTTGATGGGCTTTGTAATCGATAAATAAGTGCACTGCCAAAACTTGGTGGTAATTGCCAGTTAAAAGTGTAAAGTTTGGCATTGCCCATGGGTTTTGGCCAAGTTCTCACATTAGACAAGTGGAAACTTTTGTCAGATGGCGCAAACTCAATTTCCATATGCACCATGCATCTGTATCTGTATCTCGGTATCTGTATCTGGCTATCTCCATATCGGTGTGCATATCCGCTGGCAGTGGGCAGCGACAAACGATTCGAGAACCGTGAAAATATGCAGATAACTAATATTAACTTTTTGTTCGAATGCATCATGAATGAAGCATGGAAACGGAATAGTTGTAAATACAAAAAAAAAAAAAAAAGAGCTGAGAAAATGGGGGGAAAACGAAGCTCGTTAGATGAGTGAGTGAATGAATGAATGAATGAATGGGGAGAGAACTAAACTCGACTTGCTTCGCTTCAATGCAGCTAGCTTCGAGTTTCGAGTCCGAGCCATATGCAAAAAGCTGAAATAATTGCCCCAAAAGAGACCCGCATTTACAGCGAGAGATGGAGAGAGAGAGCAGAGATAGGGAAAAATCGGTGGAAAATTGGGAGCAGTGCGTGCAGCAGTCCGGTTCTATTTATGGCCACACTTTTCAAAATCCCAAAACGAATGGCGGCCATAAAAGCCGCACGCAGTTGACCCACACGGCGGTGGCGACGGGGCCTCGGCCCTCTTAGCATATGGATTATTCAGGTGGGTGTGTCGTCGTCCGTCTGTGGCTCTCGCATCTGTATCCATGTACCCATGTATCTATGTATCTAGTCGTAGCTGTACTCTGTTCTGGGGTTTTGTTGCGGTCCAAATGGCCAGCGCCACGCTAGAGTGCAAGTTTGGTTACCGTTTGGTGACCATTTTGCATGTGGGCAAAGCAACGCATCGAACCCAGACCTAAACTTGAACCCAAAAAACCCCCGAAGCCTGAAAAACCCCCTAAAAAGCTTTCTTTTACACAGAAAATAAAATAGGGAGAAAACCGAGAAAAGCGTTTAATGAGATTGATATTGGTAGCAGTATCTTATATAAATAACATATTTGAAAATATCAATGTACATAATTTCTTTTAAATATCAGTTTTAAAACGATTAAATATATTTAATTTAATCATTTCATTATATTTAAAGTTGAAAATAGCTAAGCTAAATGGGTACCAATGAGGTTTCTTGGTGAAAACTGAAGTTTGAATCAGAAAAAGAAATAGTTCATACCAAAGCCCTAAGATATTTGGCTAAAATAAACATAATCCATAGCTGCTAGCACTTCAAAAAAGAATGCAGGATATTCTGTAACCCTACCCTCTAGGTGGTAAAAATTACCTCCAGGGAGGACTATCAGATTTTATGCCGAATTTTGGCATAAGGATTTATATCTTTGCTCTCTGTGTAATCTACGCTGGTTTCACGCATAGCAGGGGGATTAGTTTGATTCGTGAAAAGTCAAAGCTTAAAGGCATTTCCTCGCCTTGTTTCCTTTTGACACAGATTTTCTTTATGGCCTTAACCCACCCTTAGCCCCCTAAAGTCTCCTGGCCCCCAAATAACACACGAGGGCCTGCCACTTTTCCCCCTTCTCCCTCGTTTCTCTTTTCCGATTTAGACTTGAACTTTGACTGGGTTTACGAGTTTCTTGGCAGCCAGACACAGTCAGTCATTGCTATAGCTTCTGCGGCTGCTGTGGCCATATAGCCAGCGAATCGTTTCGATAACGCGGAGAGAGGGAGAGAGACCAGAGCCTGGCAGGCATTATATCTTTTTATTGCCAACGGCAGCAGCCGCCGTCATATGGGGGCGTGTTCCTGCGCCTATAGAAAATTCAACACCCGCGGCCCCCCGAACAGCTGTCGCCAACGACGGCGGCAAATTTTCGTTTCGCCATTTTTGTATCTTTAGCGAGAAAATTAAATGAAAACATACTATATAAGCAAAGTACTTTAGCTCTTTTGGCATGCGTGCGTTGTCGCTTATAAAGAAAAATCTCTTGAGAAACGAGAGGCGACGAGCAGAGGATTCACTTGTTGTAGCCTAGGAGACACAAAAAGTACAGAAACGAGAGCAAAAAAGGCACGGGAAATGAATATTGAAGAGCGGCGCGCATTATAATTTTAGATTTATGTACAGGGTGTCCCTGCCTGTCCCTGTGACTGGCGTGGTTCCCCTTACTGCCGCACAGGCCGGGAGGATATAAGAGTCAGAGTGGCCCCGCCGGAGGGAATACTTATTTATATTTATGTAAGCCGAAAAGGCAGCGGGGCTGCCCAAATAAGAATTACGGCATTGAAAGCTTAAAGCAGTGCTCGAGGGCAGGAAGCTGGATCAAGGAGCAGGGCGACCGACTCCCCCGCGACCTTTGACGGGCCGCTGCTATTCGAAAAATGTCTCCGAGCGGAATATCTTATTTGGCACATCTACACAACGGGAAGCGGAATTTATAAGTGGCCAGGATATAACAGAAAAGCATTTTGAACATCAGTAAAGGCTTACAGTTGCCAGGGAGATGATATCGCTGTTTTAAGTCAGTTTTTAAATCAAAAATAATTAAGCAAGTGATTATTACTTCTGGTTAATAAAAGTTGAAGTGTCAAAACGTCAACCTAAACGGTTTTTACTCATATTTCAACAAAAAACGTGTCGTAATCGTAAACTTTATATGGGATTTTATATTATTATAAATAATTCAGAGATTGTACAATATAAAAAATACTAAATTAAGAAGTACAGGCTTAAATTGTTTTAAAAAATAAAGCTATATATTGCCTGTAAAAGAAAGTGCTGGGCACCCTCTAAGCTAAATGTGTGAGGAAAAGTCTCTATCCCCAGGCGACACTTCCCATTGGTTCGGGGTTTTCTTTGTCGCCAGTTTTATTTTATTTTTGTTTTATTTTTTCCTGTTTTTTTCGACCCGCTCTCAGCAACTTATTAGATTTGTCTAAAGAGATACTCGCAGCCGCCGCCGACGCCATCGCGTGTGTTATTTCGAAACCGATGGCTGGCATTTTTCACAGTTCTTTATGCGACTTTTTGATTCCCGAACATTTCATCAGCAGAATGCAACTAAAAATACATTAAGTATGTAGGAAAAGCGAACTGAATGTTACCTTTTTATATTTTTCTTTTGTATTTGCAGCAAGTTTAAAACTTTCCGATCGTTGTGGTGTTTTCCTCTTTTTGAATTCGGATTCACTTTTGTCTAGTAAATGGCTTTAGCGGCTGCTTTTATTTATTTTATTTTTTTGTTCAAACTTAACAATTGGCCAATCGATTGGGCGCGCTTAAAGATATATTAGCACCTGCGCTCTATAAAATATTTCAACATTATTTGATTTATTTTGCATAATTTCATTTTTGTGGCACATTTGGATCTCTCTTTCTATCACTATCTCTCTCGGATCTCGGATAGGAGTTTTCAATTAGAGCAACTCGAGTGCAAGGTCTTTTATTTTCCTAGTTTGGATTTTTGCTGGTAGGTTTCTAGGTTATTGTTTGTTTGGTCCATCGTTTATTCACTCATCAAATGGCAGTCAAAAGGGCAAAAAACCAGGAAAAATTTGAATAAACAAATTTTCCTTGCTCTCCCCTACCCCTGCTCCACCATGTGTGTGAATGGTGGTTATGTACGAAGGGATGGGGCGGGTTGGTAATGGACGAAGGGTTGGAACTATGCTAGTTGCGGCGGCTGCTGGCTGCCTGCTCCTGTTTTTTGTTGTTGTTTATGGCCATTACGTATACGCAACGTGTGCGAAAAAGGCTACACGAGGTCTGGTGGGGGTTGGAAAACGACAGCGGAAGCGAGGTGGGGGTGTAAATAAGAGCGAGAGAGAGATTCGGTGATACCGTTGTGACTATTTGGTGAAGGTGGAAAGGGAACAGAGCGGAGAGGAGGTCAGAGGAAAACATGAAGAAAGGCAGAACAGGGGCGTAGAGAAACAGAAAAACACAGTTAAAGGGGGGTTAAAAAAGAGGTGGAAAGGCATTCAAAGGGATCGTGGGTTGTGTGCTTTGGTATATACACAAAAAATACGTTCAAAATTCCAACGCAACCCCCGACCCGTCCTTCGTAATAAAAACAACAACAAAGCAACGCTTGTATGTCACGCATAAAAAAATACATTCTTTTCGGCCTCCTTTTTTTGGCCATAATAATAATTTGTTTTTCTGGCGAAAAATCCAAACGACAACAAGAGGGGCCTGTGTGTGAGCCCAAAATCAAGTACGTTCTCACACACGATTTTCCCTGCACAGGTTTATATATATATACAAGTATATATAGAGCTGTAGTATTATAAGTTTTATTGTGACTCCACTCATGCCTCGCTTTCGGCCCCAAATACTAGTTGTTCGTTGACTTTTGTCCGCGGACGGCACTTAAAAATTGTTTTTTGTTTTGTTTTTACTTAATTTTTTTGTTTTATGGCTTTTTTGGCGAAAAAAACGCAGTTTAAAAATATAGCCTAAGAGGGACCGAGAAAGAGAGAGACAGGGAGAGCAGGGGATGTGGTAACTGTTAATTGTTGTTGCAGTAGAACGCATGAAAAACTGGCACACACACACACACAGAGAGAGTGAGAGACACATACAAACACAGCTCGCTGACTGCGACGCGTTATAAAATGTAGAACTTTTCCGCTTTTTTTTCGTTGGTTAGTTAACGCGACGAACCCGAGAGTTGTGTATTTTGGCCGAAAAGCGTTGAGAGCGGTTTTCTGACTTTGTGGAATCGAAATCGAAGAAGTGTTGCAATCTCAGCGACGGTAGAACAACGACTCAGCGCCAATCGACAAACGTTTCCCCATTTGGGGCCCCCCAGCTGCGCAGTCAGCTCCGGCAGAGGCAGCGACTGAGGCCAGTGATGCGAATTGGGCCTTTTTCGGAGTTAATAAAATATGATTTTAGAAAATTCGATTTGTTTGATATAATATTTTATTGGTTCACATTTAATAGACTTTTAAAGTCTTAGATTGGTTAAAATAGGCTGTGAGCCAAAAACAAAGCATTTTGCAAATTGAATTGATCCAAGTCGCGCACATATTGTCACACAAAAACATGCATCAAATCTACATCAATTACTACAAGTATAGCTTGCCAAATTAATTTTTAAATAAAATTGGACACTAACCTGTATGTAAGAAATGAAAGAAGATTGCTTCGAATTGTAGGATGTTTATAATATATTAACCTCAAAATTATCCAAATATAAATAAATGATCTCATAATATAATATTAAATATAAACCAAAATTGTGTTCTCTTTTTCACAAGTTTTTTAAATTTTTTCCATTTTTGGAATCTGTATTTTTTTAGAAAAATATTGGCATCACTGACTGTGGCAGCGAGAGAGAGAGACGGAGAATAACAAAGAGAGTCACGTTCTCTTCGAGCAGTGGCGGCCCTCTCTTCGGAACCCGATTTGAGGGATGCAATAATAATGCACGTGCGTTGTGTTATGTGTGCGTGTTGGGTTATGTTGTGGGTGTATTTGTGTGTTTGGAAAAAGATTACAATAAACACATTTTAGCAATATTACATATTTGGCCTATTTATTAAACCCCACCGCCCGCTCACACCCACCTCACCTTACCGCCCCACACGCCGAGATTAGAGTTTTTGACTCTCTGGAAAGAGACAGCGACTGCGACTACGACTGCGACGCAGCTGTACAGTGATCTAATAACGGTTAAGGTTGCGATTATCTGATTGGATTCCATCGCTCACAGTTTGCATCGGCAAATGCCAATTCAATATGCGAAGAGAATGGAAAACTATGTGGGAAGAGACGAAGCAGCAGCATTACATACATATGTATTTAAGTCACTATAACAAAGTTCTTTCAGTTCTTAATCTACACATTTTCCCTATACTTATTTATTTGGATGTATCTTGGCATCTAAAGGTTACAATACGCAACAACCATATGTACAGACTTTTCTTTAGTATCCTAACTATATTTTCAATAAAAACACATATTTTTCATTTAATGACTTATATAATGAATACATATTGTGTCATTTTGGGTGGTAAAATTTGTAAAATGTTTTAAAAATAATCGCGTGCAATCTTGAGGTTTTCGAAATTTCTTTAAAAGGGTCATAAAATTATGCAATTAAATTGAGTACAATATGCAGTCTTTTTTCACAAACACTAAATTGTTTTATTACTTCAAGATCTATTCTTTAAATATTAGACAGTATTATTAAAAGTTTAATTTAAACACCTTTAATTCGATAGGTACTTTTATAAATTAATTTTCTCATGTGGATTAAAAAACAAATTTTATTTTAAACAAAATATCTAAAGCACTAAAACCAAAGCCTTAATAAGTAGAATTATAATTTGTCCGAATTTTTAAAGACAATCCCCTGAGTGGTAATAAATCCATTGACTCCGATTTGGAATCAATTTAGAAACTACTATGGGCTAATACCGCGCTCATTCGAATTCCGGGACCAGTGAGGCGTGGTCGGCGACACCTAGTTCTTGGGCTTTGGGACTAATTAACCGTATTCCGCGCGTTCTAACTGCTAAAACTAACCCCATTGTCATTCATATGAGTAAAAGGCAGTGTGCGAAGCGCTGCCAGCAGAAGCAGCGACGCCGGCGTTTTGGCTGGGCAAGCAAACACAGTTATGTTTCGTTACGTTTCGTATTCGGGCCTGTTTTTTGATGTTGTTTTTTATTCTGATTCTTTACTTATTGTGCAATGATCCGTGGCAACTTAATTGCTTTTCGTTTGGGTTTTTGGCTACAGCAAAACGTGCGTTCTGCTCTGTATTTTTGTTGTGTGTGTGTGTACGTTCTGTGCTTCCAACTTTTCTGCTTTTCAGTTTTCAGTTTTCAGTTCTCTTTGCGCTACGCTGCACTTCAAATGCTCGATTGTTGTCTATCAAAAACAGTAGAGAACCTTCCCCGGCCCCCCTGCCCCTGCCACTGGCACAAGTACTCGGTGCTCGGCACTCAGCCCACTTTGTCATTGTGGGAGGACGCATAAATAACGCCGCTGATAAAAAATGGGCGAACTGCGAATCTAAAGCTCGTAATTATGGCCAGCCAGCCAGTCAGCTAGCTAGCTTTTTTTCGTTTTTATCAGCTCTCACTTACATAAGAAAAATCAAGAGGAAAATACAGAAAGCGGGAAAAACACGTTGTTGGAAAATTGGCCTGGGAGCACCCATCCCCCCCTTGCTTCTGTTTGTGAAGTTGGAAAATTTGAATTTCATCAGCAAAGACAGCGGGCGAAACAATCACGATAATTAAATTGAGTTCACTGATGCGTATACTTAACATTAAATGCAAAGGCAAATCCAAAGGCAGTCAAAACCAAAGGCAAACTCATCTCAAAGCAACAACATCGACAAAAAAAATAAAG
>VNJV01013239.1:0-30611 GCA_008042635.1 Drosophila nikananu | reverse complement strand
TGTAGAATTGGACAAGCAAGAAAATGCATGCAAATACAAATGCAAATGCAAATACAAATAAACAAATGTGTCAGACATGTGTGCGTTACGCTGCTAGCGTGTGTGTTGTGTGTGTGTGTTGCCAACTAAAATGACAAATGACTTTTGCTTTTGCTTTGGCTTCCCTTGTTGTTATTGTCGTTGTTGTTGCCCCAAGTGAAGTTAAGCCAACAAGAAAGTTAAACACTGACAATGAGATTTATGAGAGAACTGTGGCACACACACGTGAAACACACACACACACACACACATTCGTTAAACACAACAAACATATGACACCCAGTTGAGGTCAAGAAATTAGCAATGAATGATAAACTTAAAAAGTTTCACAAAATTATAGAAATTATAAAAACTTTATAAATTTTTGAAATTCTAAAAATTCAACAAATTTTGTAACTAGTTGCATAAATTCTAGAACATATAATACTATCATTTTAAGCACAACTGTTGGCACATTGTACATCCCGGTGGCAGAGGTGAGGGGGCTGCATGTCCTGCCTGGCTGCACGTATGTTGATGTGCATTAAAGCGTGACTAACCTAATTCAATTGTGCTCCAGGATATGCACACTGTGCCATGGTATCTCCTCATGCTCCTCCACGTACTCCTGCCCTGTCCCCCTTGTCCTGTGTGTGCTTGCTGTTTGTGTTAGCGTCGTTTAAGTAATGTCTAACCCCAATCACGGCTAGCTACGAGGCCCATTGTCCTGCGTCCCCAAAACAACCTCAATGGCCGCCGGCCATTGTCACCTTAACCGCTGAATATTTTGTATAAAAAAGGTATTCTTGGAATAAGAATTGTATTTCATATACTTTAAATATAAGAGCTAGGGAAACCTTTTAAAATTATCCCAAAGGGGATATATAGAAATACATATATGAATGAATAAACTATTATTATTACCCACCATTTTAATATTTCCTTTATTTGCCTGTGCCACTCCTGTGCCACTCCTTGACCTCCTTCCTTCGCTCCCTCTCCCATATGTACAGGATTATTCTGGCATTCAATCATATTTCCTGACTATCCCAGAGGCGCCTCGAATAATCGACTTCATTTAACTGAAAAACTCTGAACCGCAGCTGAGCCACAGCTCCTTGGTGGGGGGGGGGGGGCTTCACATTGTTGGGAGAAGGCGGAGGGAGAGTCCTGCTGAATGGCATTACGATGTAATATTGCATTAGATGATAGATTTATTCCCAGCACAATTTTAACTGCCACTTTGGCTGCTCGCCGCTATTTCCGATTCCCTATTCTTGGCCCCCGCCAGGATCCGTGCTCATCTCCTTGTTTCCCCCACCAGCAATCCGCCTTCGCAGTTTACAACGTCCGCACAGTTTTTGGCCCAATGGCCGATTATGTCCTTTGGGTGCCTTTTGCCATTATTCCCAAAAAAAAAAAAATAATAATAGGAGAAGGGAAAAGCCCTCCCGCATTTCCCACTTTGCCAGTGTTGCTTATTTCTTCTTCGTTTCTTGTTTTTTTTCATTCACATTTTTTATTATTTTCCGTTCTCTTTTTTTGTTACTTTATTTCTGCTTCTACCACTTTATCTACTGGCCAAATCTGTATGCAGAAAATATTTTGTCCATCACCCACGACGTCTCTTTCCCCTTTCCTCTTTTTGCTTTTCTTTGTGTGTGTGTGTGTGTGTGTGTGTGAGTGTTTGGGAAAACTTTCGGAGTGAAAATGATAAACATCTTTGTGAAAATTCTGTGATTTTTCGTTTCCTTCTTGCCAGTGATTTTGTATACGCTTTCAGAGGGTATCGAGGCTATTGGGAAATACTGACTAATATCGATATATGTATACTGTATATCGAAAAAGTAGCAAAGTTTTTTAATTTAATACTTCAAAATAAAATATTGTAGGTTATATATATTTTAAAAGGGGCCAATATATTCCATATAAATCGAATCGAGTCTTAGTTAGTTTGAAATCTATAAAAATATTAAATGAAATATTAATAAATAAAATTAAATCGTACGGAAGTCCTCGTTTAAATATCGATACTGTTTTAAATTCCATATCATTATTGATATTTTAACGTTGGTATCGAGACTTTCAGGGTATGTGAAACATCTTATTGTCTTCCATTCACTCACTTTTTTTTTGTAACAGCAGCTGACATAGTTTTTTACACTCTTCTCTTTTAAGATAGCGGTTTGCAGCAAACCTATATAGCCGTTTCACTCGGCTTGTCCATTCTGTGGCTTGTTCCCTCTGCTTCTTATACCCCACTTCCGTTCCTTTTTGTTCGCCTCTTCATCTGCTTTTTGGTCGCTTCATCAATGTTTTGGTGTGAAATGTAACAGCCACTTATTGTGATTGTGTGGGGGAAAAAGAGATGGAGTGTCAAGCGTATCAGATGGTAGAGTTTCCCCGGAAAACCCACAGCCTCCTCTGGCTCCACACACACCATGATGATGATTCCGTTGGGCTGTAATTTTTGGTGTCCTTTTCTTCGATTGCAACATCATTTACACGCTCTGCCGTATTTATCAATCAAATTGAAATCTGTTTGTTGTTACCAATCCCCCGCTGCCTGTCCCGCCCCCCCATAAAATAATTGAAAAAACCGAACCAAAGATGAAGATGAAGATGGGGATGGGAGTTGAGTTGGGGATGGGGATGGCGAAAGAAAATACACAACATAAAAGGACATGTGTGTGGGCTTGCTGAATGAAAAACGGAAATGGAATTGCCAAAGTGATTGTCATTTTTTAGGCCAGAATTCCCATAGAAATCATTTCACACTGAATATTTTCAAACATATCAAAGTGCAGGAATAATAAACGAAATAATGTTAGTTTTGAGAGTAAATAGTTCCATATTCACATTATATCGGAATATATAATATTTATTTATCTATCCGCTTAGTTCTAATCCCCTTTATAAATCCTCAGCAGAGGTTATATATGCAGCTGTTGCGATAAAACCACAAAGCTCTCATCAGAATGTTTATGTACACAAACCAAATTAATAGTATTCTCGCATCACTGTAGATCGTTCATTTATCTATTTGTTTATTATGTATTTATTTATTCATGCTTTGTTTCATTTGAATTTCGGTTCTGGCTTTTCCCCTGTCTCTGTGTGTGAGTGTATGTGTGTGTTTTTCTTCTCTTTTTTTTTTTTTTAGCGGTGTCTGTGTGCTTTCATTTGATTTTCCAAGCTGGCGCTTTCAGTTTTCATTTCTTTGTCAAACACGTTACGCAAATATTGTTCCAGTTCCCACGGCGACGGCCGTGCAAACATCTGTCGCTTTAACCGTTACCTGACCGGGGAACGAATGGGAACAGGGGAACAGGGAAACGGAAACGGAAATGGAATCGGGGGAGGAGCCAGTGTGACTGCGCCTATGTCACTTGTTTACATAGTGTGTCCACGCTCGCTCTTGAATAAATTTCCCGGCACAGTCCTGTTCCTCTCTTTTTGTGTTTGCAACGGAAGATGAGCGATTGTCACTAGGAATCCGTTATATAGACAGGATATATAGCAGCTGTAAAACGTCTAGTCCTGCAGGAAGATGAGATTTGTTTTAGTATAAGTCACACAACAGCCAGATTTGGATGACGGTGGTGGTTATAATACAAATTTCAAGTCGGTTGCTGAACCTAAAATGTATTGACAGGATCAGGATTACAACTCTTTCTGAAAAAAAGACAATCACTTTTTATAATCGATAAATATTGTAAATTTATTTTTACGTCAGTCAAAATTAGTTTTCAGTTACCCTTTACATTCCTCTTTTACCCTAAATGCACTTAATTTGCCTTGAATTCGTCTCTTTGGGAGAATTGTAAGTCTCGCCAGGTGCCCTCGAAATGCGCTTTTCACAAATTTCCCTTCGCCGGGTCTGACTTTTCTTCGTCCTTTCCCCATTGGCGCAATTCCCTCTTTGGTAAAATGAGAAATGCGGTTTTTCAGCACGTGTTCCCCATTCCCTGGTCCACTTCCACTCGTTCCCGGCAAGCGTAGAAATGCTCACCATTCCACTCCGTTTCCCGATTCCCCCATAAATTATTCCAACGCTCCAAATTAAGCGTACGTCATCGCCTTTTGATGATCTCCTTGTTGTGTTTATACCCCGTAATCAAGGCCACTCAAGGGTATATATACTGTTTAGGTCTTTAAAACGAAATCATTTTTAAATAAACTCAGGGGTGAAAACATAATCTTAAAATATATAAATATGGCAAAATCCCTGAAAACAAATTTGATGAAAATATTTTATCTATTTGTTCAACCCGCACACAGCTCCTTTATTGGATTTCCGCTTAAAGTATGCCACGATTATTTGCTAACTAACAACAAAGCATGTTATGGTCGTGTCCTGTACGTTGTTTTTCACGTTTCCTTTCATTTGTTGTATTTTTTTGCTGTTGTTTTTTACACTTGCTTGCTGTGTGCGCTGCCTGTTTGAGCCCCCGGACATTTAACAATTTGATTTTTTACACTCACTCCGGGGGCCAGGCCGCGCTGTCCATTGATTTTACATGCTGTGAATAAATAATGAATGGCCATGATGTGGTAAATTGAATATGGCGTGAAATTAGCTTAAGTAAATGGAATTAAGTGGATTTCACAGCCGACTGAGTGTCGCACCCTGGCACCCTGGCATCCTGGCATCCTGGCATCCGGGAAAACAAAAACGTTAAACAGAAACAACAAAAAAATAATACCACACAAGCACAGAGGGAGGGACGGGCAGGGAATCTGTTGAATGAACAGCGGGTAGCGCACTGATTTAGTGGCCTATAAACGGCAACTTCCATGACCTTAAAAAAAAAAAGAAAGGAAAACAAAAGGAAACCGAGACCCAACCAATTTTTTGAGGAAAAAGTACCGCCCGCTGGAAGTCGTAAAAGTTCTCTGCGAATGCCAAAGAGGACACGAGTATATCGTGTCAGTTGGCATGTCATGTCATGACCTCCTGAAACATTTTATGGCCGCTCCGGAAACGAAACGGGGGTGTCTTAAAATCCGCTCAGCCAAATCGCATCGTATTAACCTTCAACGTTTTCATTTTGAACATTTTCAGTGACAGGAATTCAATTCCAACCCGCTTTCCACCCGCCGCCACTTGATCCGCATTTGATTTGTCAAATGCCCCCCCCCAGACATCAGAGACTTTGCTATGCAAAAGGTTAAAAGAAAAAAAGAGACAAACTCAAAAATATGGCACACTTGGAGAAAATATAGAGTGAGTTATATCTTCTTATTATATCGTATTTAGCGAATTAATGTTAAGACGCTGAGCTGCGACTCAAGTTTACTTTTTGGGTTACAACATTTTGTTTGCTTTAAGGGAATATTTAATCAAGGGGTTTATCTTGAAATTACCTATAATAATATTACGGCTATAATGTAAATATTAAATATATGTGTATACTTTTGTCAGGAATTTCTTTCTCTGTAAGCACACAAGTTGAAGCAAAAATAAAAAAAGGGTTTCCCACATCGGCCTCATGAGCAATGACACTTGTAGCAGACAGATGGTGAAGCGGCTCAGAGTCGTATGAGAGTCCCCGATGCCCTCACCCTTAAGTAAACCTTATAACACACACGAAAGAGGTAGCAAACATTCAATATAAACCACTTAATTTACCAGAAATTCAATTATTTTACTAAAAACACATTAAATGCTTTGTACTTTTGATAAATATCTAGAGTACTTTACTTTTAAAAGTGGTATACAAAAATATAATTATAAAAATATATATAGTAAAGAATGTAATACATTAAAATATATTATTTAAAAAAAAAAAACATTTGTAATTAGTATCCTTCGATAAATACAAAAAAGAGCATTTTGAAGTCGTTTCGGGCTTTCAAAAGACTGGTTAAAGCCAGATGACCCGAGAGGGGGACAGGACTTTGGGTATGCGGATTCTCTCATTGGATGCCGAGCATCCACGGATATGGATCCGGCTACGACTCCGGCGAAGCTAAAATGACATCCACTGACACTGAGCACTCGTCGCCTGGGAGTCTTGCAATAAAAATAAAACGTTTTTCAAATAAGCGCTCGGGGAGTTTGCCACCGGAGCTGTCTTTTTCGCTGCCAAACAGCTCGCATGTTTCCTTTTTGTTCTGCTGGGTACACCTGAATAAAGGATAAATACATATATGTAAATACAAGTGCGCGGTTAATAGAAGAATTATTGGATTTTATTTTACAAAAAAAATACAAACTTTCTGCTTAAATAATGCCTCTTCACCAGTGCATGTGCATGTGGGATGTAAAGATTTATTTACCAGATTTCCGTCTCCGTTCTTGGCCAATTATTAACCTGCACTTGCCACGCCCCTGGCTGAAGGCGCAACAAATTAAGACTGGCAGTGTGCAAAAATTGGGTTGAACTCGGTCCCGCTTAAAATGTTAATTATGAAAACAATTTTCAGCTGATGGCGGCGGCCAGGATGCAGGATTTGGCCGTTGGATCTCGTTGCTATGCATGCGCTTTTTCGCTCTTAACAAGTTTCTTTAGCTAATTTGTCAAACACTTTGCATAATTTGGCCGCCTAGCGCCTGCCGCCTGCCGCCTTTTCCCTGGCCAGGATAACGATGTGGCGGAAGGAGCCCGTCAGCACCGACGGCACCGACATCCTTGGAAGATTTCGCTAGCAACACAGCGCGTCTTGTGTCTTGTGTTTGTTAATTAATAATTCCCACAGCGCCGTTTTGCAGCTGGCTTCAGCCCATATCCGGCGGACACCTCTTGTCTCTAACACTTTTCCATAATACCTAAGGCATCGTCACTATCTAGCTTTAAGGTAGGGTTTAATTTAACCTTTACTCCTTTCAATATAAAATTTAATTCATTTATTTAAAAGCCTTCTTAAGGTAGTTAAATTCGTAGTATCTTCACATAAATTGTTTGTTTAGTTTGTGAAAAAGTAATAATTAAACAAATTTAATTAAAAATATTACTTATGCTTTTTTGGGTTAAAATTTAATATTTTCAGTTTCCTTAAAAATATTTATTTCATTTTACTATTACTATTGCCTTAACAATATCACATTTATAATTATATATATAAATTCGGACGAAATACGAACAAATTAGTTATTTCCAAGTTTGCCAAATAAATTCTAGAATTTAAAAAATGTAAATAAATTTCTTAGGGTTTTATATACTAATGATATAATTATTTTCATAATTTTTATTATGCTTCCTTTTACAATCTTTTAAAATCCTCAAATGGTGCATATTCCCTATTACTCCCCTAACACGTTTCCCTGTACCTCCCAGTTATTATTTGTTCATATTTCCTACTGAGGTTTTTATACACTCAACTCCGGTTCCCTTGAAATTAAGAACAATTGAAAAAATTCCTCGAACGCAACATGAAATTGTTTGAACAATTAAATTTAACATTAACATCTCACACTCTCCAAGTAATTTTCCCGCTGGCCCGCCTCTCCTTTCAGGCGCCGTCAATCCCGGTAAATCCTTGAGGAAAACGTTGATTTCCCTCCTCCTGCCACTGCCACTGCCACCGAAAAAAAGAGTTATGCCTCAAATATGCGGCCAATGGTGGGGGCGGGGTGGTAGAAGAGAGGTGGCAAAATCAAAGGGGCGGGGTGGTGGCCTTACGTGTTAATGTGTGTGCAATGCGAGAACATTTTCCACTCATAAATTAGCGTGCGCGTGAACATTTATTTTGTTATTAAATTTAACAAGTGCCGGCACAGACCCAGCTCCCCATCCCCCACCCCCTTAAGAAGTCATACCACTTTCCAACCCCTCAGCTGCACAGTTAGAAAAAGTTAATTTCAAAATAAACAAAAAAAAGTCCTTAAATAGAATACAATTTATTACAAAAAAAAAAAAGTTTGATGAAATATTGTTAAAGCATTGTTGAAATTCCATTATTTTCGCTTTCCATTTCTTGAACACATCAATTATTCATATAAATATGATATTTTAGCACTAAGAAATCTTCTTAAATATATATTTAAATAAAAAATATATATTTTTCGCTCAATGTTCACACATAGCAGGTCTGTTATTAATTTGCAGTGGCCTTGTTGCCATCTTGGCTGCAAAAGTTTCTGTCTTAAATTGTGTTCCAGCTCGTTTCGTTACATTTCGCACTTGAATACAAAGTTGCCATGACCCCCGAAACCCCTCTATATCCTCCACACACACACACACCCGCACACCCGCACACACACAGTGGCAATTACCCCTTTCTGTCGAAGAAGGGGAGGGGAAGGTGGAGTCCCTTTGGCGTTATTAAGCAATTTACAAGATACTTAAACAAGAATTATGTGCAACATTTTCCAACAAAATGATTCGAGGAGCTGAATTTTAAAATAAACAAAACTGACTTCTGACAAGGCCTCCCCCTCCTGCCCACTCCACCCCCCCTGCCATTTTCACATTTTCCGTGTGTGTTTGTTTGTTGTTCTTGTTGTTGTTGCGTTGCCTTGGTTAGGTAAAAGGAAAATTAAAAATAAAAGCCGACAACGACGCCCCTTTCTTTGAGTTCCGAGTGAGTCATTTGTGAGTCCTTTGTGAGCCTTTTGTGTGCCTAATACGTTGGAAAAGCTGTCACTATCTGACGAAAGAAGGGGCATTTTCCAAGGCCTGAAGTCAGAGTTCAAAGTTAATACTGAAAAGCTAAGTCATATGCTAAGAAATGGGCTTCGGCTGAGATTTACACATTAAAACTTGGAAGGAAACTAATTATAATTTGGCAATAAATACTATATTTATATATTGAAAACAGAAAATACCGTTTACAAAAAAATCTGGTTCGTTCAAAAAACTATCCAGCAAAAGAAAGACATGGCCAGTTGAGGATTTTCCTGCAATTTGTGGGAAAATATTCGTTTAACTCGCTTTGTGCAGCACGTAGTTTATTTATGTAATTTATAATAGTCTGTTTATATAGTATACAACATGTACAGATGTTGAAGAACAATTTTTTGTTCAAAACTAACTTACTACAACTTTTTGTTAAGCTTTCAAATGAAACGACGCTTTTCCCTTTATTTCTCCCATTTAAATGAAGCATAAAATAATATTTGATTGCAAAATTTGCAGAGCTTAACAAAGAGATGTTTTTAAATTACAAAGTTGCAAATTAATACATAATACCATAAATTGCCGTGTAAATTGGCTACGGTGCAAAAGAATACGTTTCAATTATTATACGTCAATGCTTTCCACTTCAGAATCCTTCGTTTCCAGGACGAAAAGCAAAGGATAATCTTTTAAGTGCGCTTTACAGCCTTCATCGTTGCACAATGAATCAATTAAATTGTTCTTGCCCCACGGAATATAAATGATTTCATTTGTACAAAAGCACTTGGATTAATAGTAGCTATTAAGAAAATATAATAGTGTTGAATTATTTTTAAATTTATTTCAAGTTGATTTAAGTTGATATTTTTTAGAAATTATAAAACCATTTGTACATTAGTTAAAATGAAAAGAGCTTTAGATAGATAGCTTTGCATTAAAAACCATTGAAATAAACGGAGAAATAATGTATATTAATTTAAATATATAATATAAATAAATACCATTTATTTCTACCTATTTATTTATTTACTACAATATTGTTCACAACTGTCTTGGCCATGTGTGGGCCCCGTCTCGGCCATAAAAATTGCGTGACAAAGGCATAAAAATCCACACTCGGCGCCATAATCAAAGTTCAAGCCAATTGAAAATTCAAAAGCCTGGAATCGTTTCGCGTTTTTCATATTAAATGAATGAATGAATGAATGAATGAGTAAAGGAAAGACCGTCAGCCACTCAGGTGTTTCTCTGTTTCTCTGATTTTCCACCGGACTTTACAACAGCAATAAACAAACAATTGCCCAGACTGAGAGAGAGAGAGAGAGAGAGAGGTCCAGACAGGTGAAATGAATGGGTTAATGTGGGTGAAAAGGACCAAGGACCAAGGACCAACCAAACTGTTGCATTAATACGCCACACTGAGGTTCTTGGACTTCGAAAATACCCTTTTTATAAGGCTTTAACTTAAGGGAAATCGCATTTAACTAACATTGCTCATACGCCCTGTGGGCCAAGCCTTAATATTAGCCTTAATATTAAAAATGTTATACCAAGTATTAAAAATAAAATACCCAAGTAATAGATGAAAACAAAAAAAAAACCAGCATAAAGTTCTCACAGAAACGAGACAGCGCCATGCCAAGTAAATATATTGCGCATACGTCGTGTTGTCTGCCAGCTTGGCACTTTCCTTACTCCGAACAAAATGCAGTAAAATGTGCAAATTCAATTTTCCGTCAATTCTGTTGCCGGAAAAGGTGCTCAGACGCACAGACGGAGAAGCAGACTTTAATGCCACAGTGGAAAGTCAAACAAAGCTGCAGGTTCGGTGTCTCAGCACTCCGCTTTCTGCTCCTTGGCAGAGCCAAGTTGGAGGCCATAACTCACATGAAATCTGTAAGGACACACGCATCCTGCAGCGCTCTGCTTGGGCATTAACATTAACCCGAAATGAACTCCGCCGCCTGGATCCAACCCATCTCCAAATCACGCGAAACATCTTTTGCCCGACTTAGCCGACTGGATAAACATTATGCTTCACGAGGGAAGATTTTGTGTGGAAAGGGAACGCGGGCACTGGGAGGAAATTCGTAGCCCAAAAAATAGATGTAAATATAAAAATATATATTAGCTTTTAGGTTTAAAATATACCTACAAAATCTATTATATGAAAAGGCAAGTAAAATTCTTCCTTTCCTAAACTTGTTTGCTCAGTGTACCTGCTGGTAGGATCCCGGCATCGAGTTGACATGTTTGCTTATGCATAAAACGCTGTCAGGCGGCGACGAGCGTGGAGCTTCTTGCCACTCGAGCTGGCGACCAAGTTATCATCCGTGGCCCAGGCATCGTCATCCTCATCCTCGCGTCCACATCGGCATGTCTTTTTTTTTCCTACTTTTTGGGAACTGAAAACTGAGAGCCAGGAGGAGGAGGAGGAAGACCAGCAGCATCTCGCAGTCGCGAGTAGCCAGTTTATTGCATGTCGCCCCGTTGTTTGGCTTTCAATTTTTATTTTAGTTTTATTTATACATTATTTTTTTTACTGACTCAACCGAAGGAGATAAGGAAAGCGTCAGGCATGGCCACAAAAAAGGAAATTCGGGCACTTTTGGGACCGACTGTGGGCCAGTCTTTGAACACTTTCAACAGAGCCTTAAACTCAAGGCAATCATTTTCTTTTAACAACCAGTTTTATTTTGAACTAAATATTATAAGCAGCCAATTCTCTGCTTTCATTTAATTTAATTTACTTGTATTTAATTTAGTTTAATAGTTTCATTTTCTTCTTCATATTTATTATGACTTGTTCCTGCTGAATTATACCTTTAAGTTAACAGGAGATATTATTGCCATCTCAGATATGCAGTTTCTACCCAAATTCAAGCCGTTCCCACCTCAAATGCCATGGAATCCCCCGTGGGGCGGAATGCCATGCAATTAATCAGGCACCGAGCCGAGGTAGCTATCAATGAACACGCTTATTATTGCAGCATACGGCACGAGTTTATCTTCGGCCATCCGGACTACAGACGCTGGACTGTGGACCCTGGAGTGCAAGCCAAACAAAGGTCAAATGCAGCATAAACACGCCGCCACTCAAAGCCAAGCGAATGGATATGCTTTCGAACCGAACTCGAACCGAGTTCGAACCCTTCACCAGTCCCATTGCTCTGCTCCACCTACATTCCGGTGGCATCTCCTCCACTTGAAAGTCGAGGGTACACCTGGTTGCAGGTGTGGTTGTAATGGTTTAAAAATACACACTTATATTAAGCTTAATTTAAATCTCGTTAATAGTTTACTGGTAACCAAGGCACATGCCACTCCATCTAGAATTCGGTTGACTAACTCTTTGATGACTTTTCCAGGGCTCTCCCAAGTGATCACTGATCACAGTGGCTGCAAATTAACTTGAACCAATTCCCTGGCAGTTAGTGCTCTGCCATAACAACATAAAGCCGGGGAGAGAGCATCAATTAAAATAAATGCAACGCAAGCGTAAAAAAAGAAGAGGGAAAATAACGCAAAACTAGAAAAGAATGGTGGGGAGGGGCTGGGGGTTAAAACAAAAGACTACTAGAAAAAAAAAAAACATGCAGAAATGGAAAAGAAATAAAAGAGAAAAAAGTGAAACAATAAACTTTGACTTGCTGACGGTGGCATTTGCGGGAAGTTGTCTCCCGTGCTGCTCCTGCCTCCATATGTCCCGTGTGCACTTACACCAACCCCCCCCCCCCCCCCCCCCCCCCCCCCCCCNCCGCCCCTGGTCAAGTGCTGCACTTGTGTGCGTCGTGGACCCGTAATGAAAAAGCGCGACGTGTGTGCTTCAAGGGGGGGTTAAAAGGGGAGGGGGGGGGTACACAAAAAGGGGTTAAATGTGTGTCTAAAAAAAAAGTAGGAAAAGGGGGGACCGCTGAGTGCTTGCCGTTTCTCTTATTTCCCCTTTTTGTTGCCACAATTTCATTTTCAATTTCAATTGCCAAGTCCTGCTGCCGCTCCTCCTGGTCAACATGTATAATATTTGTATTGCATCTCGCCCAGCGATGACCAAGTGTCATCCCAGCCCAGCCCACTTAGCCGGTCACCAATTCGAAGGCAATTTGCTGGCTTTGTTTAATATAAGGTATTTATTTATATATAAAGAGAGAGCGAGGAAAAAGCGACTGTTCAAGCTTACAATACAATTTTTGTATGTAATTTAAAGCAATATGCATATATGCACTATTAGTATATGTAATATTTAAAATTATTAAATATTATTATGTAGTACATTACGCACAACTTCAGTAAGAGAAATCATTCTTTATGAGTTATCAAAGTTTTATCTATTTTCTTGAGTAGCCCAAATAAATAGGCAATACTTTTACCACATGTAATACAATTACAATATTTAATTACTTATCTAGCTTAATAATTACACCAATAAATATGGCAAATAAAAAAGCAGATAACATTCTATTATTTGTACTTTTTTAACAAATTCAATTTCATGTTTTAATAATATAAAAAGTTATCCTACTTCCAACCCTACTTCCTCCGTTGTAAAAATGTTTTCTTTTCCCCTTAAAAAATTTGAGTCTGCATATATGCAGAATTCCCCAACTAATGATGGCCATATCCCTACGGCTTCTAACAATTTTTCTTGTTATGCATTTCGTTGCCATTTTCCTTTATTTTATTCCTATTTTTTAATGCCCTTTTCTGTTTTTTTAGCTGTCTCTACGCGCTATGTCTACGTTTTGTTATTTTTTCCTTCGTCCTATTTTTCCATAAGAATTTTTTAATTTAACGCTCAATAAGCTTTTGCCGCGCTTCGTTTTGGTTTTCCATTCTCGTTTTTTGTTTTATCTTTTTTTTTTGGTGCGCGTAAAAAAATGTGCTTCTTTTTGCTGACTTAAAACGCAGTCTTATAAGGCGGCCAAAAGGGGGGTAAGAATGCGGCTCACACTGAAACAAAATGTGATTACAAAATTGGTGCGTTGTTTATAAATTGAAATATCTTACGTATATATATTTTTTAAAGCAAAGTATAATTTTATTATTATTTTTAATTTTATAATTGAATAAAATTGAATATTTTTATGGATAAATATAATTAAATTTAATATAATTTTTTGTAATCCCACTTAAAAGTCAGAAGTTGTAAAAATAAATATTTTGAAGCCATCAATTAGTTCTCTCAGTGCTTAAGCAAATGGTGCGGAGTAGAACGGGGAATCCCAAAATCCAAATCCTGAACGTGTACGCATCTGTCTGTGTGAGAGAGTGTGAGTGTGTGGCATTCGACCAAGATTGATGGGAATTTAAATTGAGCATTTCGTTATAAATATGCGCGCGTTTTACTCTGTTTTGCGGGCAGAGAGATATCCTCCCGAAACTAGCGTCCCTTTCCAGGACTTAGCCATCCTGCACCCCCTCCGAAATAGGGGGAGTTAGAGGGGCAGGCAAAGTGGGGGGCTGGCCACTACGTGTGTGCATCCGCACTTAACTTGACAGTCAGCAAGTCAGCCCAGTGCTGTCGCCATCCCGCCAGTCACTCTGTCTCTATTTCTCTCTCTCTCTTTCTCTCTCTCTCTCTCTCTCTCTGTCTGTCTCTCCCTCTTAGCTCAGCCTCTCTAAGACTCCCTTTGACCCTCTCTTTCCTTCACTGTCTCCCTCTCTGTCGCTCAGCATCTTGCGCTCTCGCTCTCTGCCCCACACACTAAGCCGAAGTCAAACTTCACAGTGATAAAAATAATTAACTGCCATGAGTATTTAGAAATGATTACTATTATTATTGCAAAACTACTATTACAGCAATATTTATAATCTCCTTATTCTCATTTTTTTAGCTCACCTTAATAAATATCTCGTTTACTATTTAAAATCGATGTAAAACAGAATGTTTTTCCTTAAATAAACTGTTAAATTTGTATATTTTTGTATATTTATTATATGTAGTTTTAATGGACAATAACAAGTAATGGTAACCCTAATCAACGTAATTTTTGCAGCCACTGTGTGCATGTTTGCCGGTGACACAAGTTGCACAACGCCCTGAGCATGACGCACATAATTCCTAAGCCGCAGACGCACGACGTCCAGCTATTCAGCACACACCATAGACCCACTGCACTGAGAGAAAAAATCTACAACAAGCTTTGGAAAGCTATTAAATTATTATTTTAATTAAGACAATTTAAATGACTCCTTTTTGAAGTTTTAAAATTTTCAAAATTCCCTTTCAAACTCTTTTTAATTTTTTATAAATTAAAATATTAATGTCGAATCGTAATATTCATTATCTTTGGCAAACATTCTTTTTTTAACCTTCATATATCATATATCATTTTTGGAACACATTATGGGTAAAAAAAACGCATAGCAAAGTCAAAAATGCATTAATTTTTATTTGAAAAGCAGTTTTGTGTTCGTTTTCTTTATGGTAATAAATCTTCATACTACATTTAAGAATTAAAAAAAATACAATTTTTTTCAATTTTTCAGAATTTTAATGATGATAATAATGAAAAAATGTACTACATTTTTTTTTCTTAGGTACATGGCTCGATCGACTCGGCTGCTGAAGCTGATCAAGAATATATATGATTTATAGGGTAGGAAATGACTCCTTCACTGACTAAATTATATAACAATAAATATTATTATTTTGTTTATTGATTTAAATATTCCGTCAATTCATACTATTTTTCTGATAAAAATTAAATTAATGTTAAATGTTGTTTGCATTTCACAGCTTATTTCTTTCGGTGCATCGGCCATGCAAGTTGGCAATCGTGGATTGGGGATTGGGGATTGAGCTGGATGCCGGGATGTGGGCCCTGAAATAATGGGTGACGAGACATTGCCGCTGACATTTGTTCTATTGCTGACATTGCATTCAATGTTGCAATGTTGCACACTCGCACACACGTATCCGAACACATTTAAGCCATAGATGTCCATATGGGGGATGGCAGAAAGGGTTTTCCGGGGGATTGGATAGTTTGTGACAGTTTTAAACACCGCAATATGGCAGCAACAACTGCGCTAAATAAACTCTAAGCCAAATATAATTAAAAACAAACACGCGAAAATAAAGCAAGAAGGATGGAAAATCCAAATGCTGTTGCAGTAGAACAATATGTACCGCACATGGTACATATTTGCCAACAACATCAAGTTAAATAAGTAAACAAATAAAGTATAACTTATCTAGAAATTAAAACATAAGCTATTTGAAAAGTGTTAAATTTTTGTATTAAAAACATGCACTTTAGGTAGTTTTTGAATTTTAAATTCAATTTTGAAGTTTAAGTAAGTAGAAACGCCTGTTGATTGCAACAGATTTGCATTTTGTGTTGTCTAAGAAAGCAATTAGGAATATGCCGCATGTTGCATTGCTTTTTATTGTTCATTTTTTACAGAAAACATTTTAATTACACAGCCCTGTGGTGCTCTATTTTTGTATTTTCCTTTTCAATTTAGGGATATAATCGGTTTTGGGCAAAAAGGCAACTAAAAGCTCAGCTAATTTTCTAATTTCGCAATGTAATGTGCTTGGTTTTTCCGGGCGGGGCAAGGAAAATGCGGCAACCGTTTGCGGGGGCATTTGGGAAAAGGACATGAAGAAGCCAAGGATGCCGGAGAAATGCCAAGGATCTCCTCCTTGTTGTTGTGTATGTGTGCATTTTTTTCGCATTGAAACCCCTTTTCGGGTTTTCTGACTCAAATTTTCTGCAGAGCGCATTAAAAATAATTATGCTTATGCTGCTGGAAAATTTGCTGACTTATATGCGAGTGCTCACATGGCCCCAAAAGGGGGAAGCCCCGCATAAATACATTCATACATATATATTTGACCGCAGAGCAAGAGAGCTGGAGCAGGCTGGAGAAAGTGCGAAAGGATAGCGGCGAGCTGCAGAAATATTTTTACAACATTCTTAAGCTCAACCGAAACGAAAAGTTATGAAAAATGTTATGAAAATTCATCTAAGGCCGGTCCTGGGCCAGGGGTCAGAGGTCAGCGCGGCATCCAGCCCCTTTTCTTTCCCTCCGCCCTTGCCGCCTTTGGGTTTATGTGGCAACGTTTTAATTGAAATAACTTTGATAATGTTGCCAACAGCGAAACAACCAGAAACTAAATAGCTATGTAGGAAAAACAGCAGAAATTAACTTGGTATAATAATGAAATAGAATAATAATCAATAGTTGATTCAATTAAAAAAACAAAATTAATACACATATGTTTACATCCAAATCGCTGTAAGGTACTCTACACCACAACCTCTAAGATGACCAGGCGAGCAGGCAGTTAAAATACCTTTATCTTAAGCGGAACGAACTTTGGAGCAAAAAGGCTAGTAAAGACAAGTCCCATAAAACCCAGCATAGTTTATCTTAAATAATCGTTTATGTTTATTAAAACAGTAATCAATTTTCTTAGAATGTTGGGACGCTGACAGGAGCTTAACTATGTATTATTGGGAGGCAGCCATATAATGTAAATCTATGATTTGAATTAACATGAAAGTAGACACAGCTCTGGGCCACCGGTGGCTAAAATTCCGAATGAGTTTGGGCCTTTAAAGCAAATTTTTAAGTGGTGCCTGTAAATTTTGGGTGTTAGAGGGCAAATAGCACACACACATATTAATACGTGACGACGGGAACTGCTACAGACTACTGATAGTTGAGTTTAAGGGCAAAGTCGACGTCCATCTTGACACCCGGCTTGCGAACAACGACAGATCGCTCCTGGGGCATCACCTCCAGCTGCTGGGTGACGCCGTTCACCGTGATGCTCGCACTGCTCGGCACCTTGTCCAAGCCGGCAATGACGACACGCTCGATCCAGGCATCAGTTTTGTATTTGGGCTTGCCCTCAAAGCGATTGGTCAGCTGTCCGTTGGAGAAATCGTAGATCGCATAGATGCGCTTGCCCTGACGGTACTCGTACGACTTCTCGTCGTCTAGGTAGAGGGAGCCGGATGCCTTTCCTTGCCGGTCCAAGCAGATGATCAGAGTGTACGGGTCGTGCAACATCAAGGTGGAGGCGCGACGCATGCGCTCCTTCTTGGGCACAATGGTGCCGCCGCGCTGATAAACGGGGATCTGTGGAAACGAAATTGAAAAAATAAATCAATAAACAAACATTCTAAAAATAGACCAGTGACACTCTCACCTTGTTGTCATCCACCGACACAGAGACATAACCGGATCGCTCCTGCCTCTGATAAGTGTCCACATCGTACCACCAGTCGCCATTCTTCTTCTCATCAATGACGGGGAAATAGACGTCAACCTTGCTGACGCCCTGCTGCATGACCGGGCGCACAAGCAGGCGATTCTGAACCAGCAGTTGCGAGTCGACGCCGAATGCCTCCTTGTCGTGGGGGTAGTGGGCCAACAGGGGCCGGATCACGGGCTCACCGGTCAGCTCCAGCTCGTAGAAGGCAGTATACCACAGCGGCAGATAAGAGTACCGCTTGATCACCGCATTCCGGATGACTTGGCGAGTGCGTTCAGGGAATAGCCATGGCTCCCTTCGCTTCGTATCGATGTGGGCGTGGGCGCGGAAGAAGGGCAAGAAAACGCCCGTTTGATACCAACGCTCCAGGAGCTCGCTATCAGGATTGCCAAAGAAGCCACCGACATCGGCGCCGCAGAAGGAGAAGCCGGCCACCGCTTCCGTAAGGCACATCTTGATCGAGTGCTGCAGATGAGACCAATCCGCCAGGTTGTCACCTGTCCAAATGGCCGCGTAACGCTGGGAGCCAGCAAAGTGGGAACGGGTCAGAATAAAGGGTCGCTGGTTGGGATCGCGCTTCTGAAGTCCAGCAAACGAGCCCATCAGATGCATGTGGCCGTACAGATTGTGGACGTCGCGATGCTCCCAATTGCCATAGTGCACCAGATCCTTGGGCGCCGTTACCTCCGGGCCATTGAACACCGACGGTTCGTTCATGTCATTCCACAGCATCACGTCCGCCGTGACCGTTTGGTACTTGTCCAAGGCATACTGGCTAGCATAATAGTCCCTGACCACGGGATTGAAGAAGTCCGGATAACTGGCCGATCCCGGCCAGCACCAGCCCTCATAGTCGCTACCCTCGCGCGTCTTAATGTAATAGCCGCGCTCCGTGCAGTCGTGATGGAAGAAGTAACCGCTGTCACGCTTGATGTGCGGATCAACGATCACCACCAAGTGGCGACCCAACTCGGTCAGGTTCTTAATCATCGCCAGAGGATTGGGGAACTTGAATTTGTCCCAAGTGAAGTAGCGCTTACCATCGGTATGCTCAATATCCAGCCACATGGTGTCCATGGGTATGTTAAACTCGTCGAACTTCGCCGACACGGAGGCCACGTCCCGCTCATCATTATAATTCCATCTGCTCTGGTGGTACGCCAGCGAAAACAGCTGCGGCAACTCGTGGGTTCCGGTGAGGGCTGCATACTGCTTAAACGTGTCCATGGGCTTCGGTCCCAGCATAATGAACGCGTCCACGATGCCAGATTCGGACATGAAATGGGCGGCCGGCGGTGGTGTTTTGCGGGAGCCGGACACAAAGTTCACCAGCGAAGAGACCACATTTGTCTCGGCTGTCTGGATGTCTACCCAGGTTTCGGCGGCATTCTGCCAGTAAACACCGGCAGTATGCTGTTGTCTGGAAAGTATTTCAAAAAGTTTGGCGTTAAAATTAATACGATAAATACAGTCAAAGACCTAACACTTACCCATGGCCATAGATCACCGGCACTGCGCCATACAAAGCCATCTTGCTATCAACAATATACTCGAAAACGTCCAGGTTGTACAAGCGATAGGGATCCGTGCCCGAGGTAGACTTCAGAACAAAGCTATCGGCGTGCTCCGGAATGCCGAACAGAATCTCGGCGGCAGGGAATGAGAAATCCAGAGCCACTGCCTCGGGTCCGTATGGTTTGGAGTCATGATGCGACTTAAAGTTCTCCTCCCATGCACCTGGATCATCGATGGCATCCGCCACCTTGGGTGTCTCCACAGCGGCATCCTGCTCCTGCTGATTCTCGTTCTCCGATGGATCCGGTGTCGGGTCCTGGG
Organism: Drosophila nikananu; assembly: GCA_008042635.1. Lineage (NCBI taxonomy): Eukaryota > Metazoa > Arthropoda > Insecta > Diptera > Drosophilidae > Drosophila > Drosophila nikananu. Next base: position 10,967 of record VNJV01013239.1, on the reverse strand, counting down.
CCTTGTGGCGCAGGTGCTCAAAGTACAGCCAGTTTTTGGCGTTAACGGAAACCACCAGCACATCGTTTTCATAGAAATCAATGCGGAAGGGATCGCCATGGATCACAGCCTTATTCTTATCGGACGTTATCACGATTTCACCGTCAGTCTCCTGAACGACACGAATGCGTCCGGCCTGGGGTTGTCCCTTCAAGGCGTGCTCCACGCGATATCGCGGACGTAGCGGTTGCTTCTCATCGATCTGCAGGCGGAAAGTGCTGCCCACCAAAGCCTCCAGCTTGAAGGCGAACTGGTGGTGATTCTCCTTGTTCACCAAATCGGCGGTTAGCGAGTCTGCGTAGGTGTTTAAGGTGCCGGGAATCAGAGCGTACTTGCTGCCCGCACTCTGCACCTTTCGGGAGCGTCTGTAAGGGCAGTCGAAAGGTTAATTAAAGTCGGTTCATAATATTAATTATTTCTTAAATTATGGAGAATAAATTATACCATGCGCCATGAAAAACCATTCCAATTTAAGTAAAATAGTACTTTCTTCCCCAAATTATACTTAATTAATTGTACCCTTAACGGTAAAAGGAAATGGCAAACGAAATATGTATGTATGTTTGTACATATGTAACTCACCGACAAAAGCTGCTCTGCTCGCACGTCTTGAAGTTGCCGGGATCAACGCCATCGGTCAGAACAAGCAGGGCACAGATCGTGGCCAGGAGGCCAAGGGCTAGACGCATTTTGGCTTACCTAATAACGGGAAGTGAATAAAACAGATGTTGGTTAAATATTTACAGGCTTTCTAAGTTTGTTTTGCCTTTTTTTCTGCCAGTTTTGTTCTGTCAGCCCGTTCTAACTGTAAAGTTTACTGACAAGTACACGTCAGCATTAGGGCAGAAAAAAATAGTTAACTGAAATTCGAACAAAAGATGCATAATTAATGCAAATGACCATTCTATTAACCCATTAACCTTGTTCGCAGGGTTAAACATATACGCATACATCTCAGTATGTCGTATATAGTAAACACTTTGTTTCAGCCAGAAATGTTTTTGAGGGCCATAAAAACATAATCTGCCGGCTATGAATGTATTTTACGCTGACACTACACTTGTTGACCAATCGTGGCCACTTGTATATTGCGTCCAATCTTTTAAAGTAATGTAATTGACAAACCTCTTTCCTCTAAATAGCACTTTAATGCAATTCTTTCTTTTAAAATTTTACTAGTAAATTTTCAGTACTGACAATCGAAGAAGACAGCTGCGTTAGAGGTGGCCTACAGACGACACCCCGGCTATCGATATGCCAATCGACTTGGCATGTTCGTGCTGGTCGCTAGCAGGATTTGAACATAAAATCATTTTATTATTAGTTTTTAAATACATTAATTATTGTATTGAAATTATTATGGACACTGCAAAAATCTATATTATATATATTTCTTGGTTAATTCAAATCGATAGGTCCTGGAAGGGCTGAACCATCGTCAATTGTTCAGACCGCGCTTCAAAACTATCACCACTAGGTACAATTCCCATTAAAATTCCCAAAACATTCAATTGTAAAATGAATCATTGAAGTCGGATTTTAATATTTAATTTATTTAAATCTGGTGACATGCAGTGCAGTAGACAGAAGCGCGTGCTGCGAGGGTGCAACGGGACTACACTGGACAACGGAATCCTGGAATCACTCCCGGGTTAATACTTGATCAGATTGTTGACCGGGAAGGAGCGACGCAGACTCATGCACTTCTCGCGATCTATAAACAGTGCGTTGACCTTGTTGCGCAGGTCCACCTCCAGGGAGCAGCGCGTCTTCAGCAGACACTGGTGGGCGGCCTCCGCCTCCTGAAGCTTGTGGTGAAGCGTCTCCACGGTTCCCTGAATGTCTTGGACCTCCTGGACGAGGCGGTCCTGGGCATGATCCTTGCACAATTCTACGCCCTCGCGATGCGAGCGAGCCTCCAGTCGGGTTTGGGCCACCTTCAGCGGACCGGACTTGTCCTGGATGGCCTTCTGCAGCAGGAAAAGATGCTTCTCCATGTCAAAAAGCTCCTGCTGCACCTTCTGCAGATGCAGTTGCACCCTGTTCTTTGCCTCGGCCATCTCCTGCGAGCGCCGATCGAAGGCGTTGTTCGTGTTGCTCCAGAAATCCCAGACGGTGGAGGCCACCGAGTTAACTACACTCTGCGAGTCGCTGCGCAGCATCGACAGCTTCTTTCGCTCCGCCTGGGAGCTGTGAGAGATCGCATGAGGAAAGTGTTCGGAAGTGGATAAGTAAATAAATTCTGAAGACAACTCACCGACGGACATGATCGCTGCTGGCCATTGCCCAGGACTCCTGGGTACTGACCGATGGATCAAACTTCTCGATGCCGCCGTAGTAGGTGATGCCGCGGCTGTGGTTGTTCAGCTGGTGGCACATAGAGTCAATGCCCAAAGAGGACTCCTTGTGCGACACATCGTCCTCGAGCAGATGTTGGGCGCCGCGACAATCGAGGGCCTGCTTGGAGATCTTATCGTGCAGTCCACCCAAGCGCTCGCGGGAATTGCGCAGGTTGTTGATCTCCACCAGCAGGGCCTTCTCTACAATGTCGTGCACCTTCTCGGCGCCCTGCCGGGACTCGCGATGAAACAGGCACTCCTGGGCAATGTGCAGCGGGATCTCCAGATCTAACAGCGCCTTGCCGCACTGCCGCTGCAGCTCATTAATGTCGGACATCTCGGCGATGAGCTTCTCCAGCTCGGCATTCAGCTCGTTACGCCAAAAGGTCAGATCAGTGATACGCTCGCCCAGCCGTCGTCCGGCATCCCGCTGGCCGGAGGTTGCCTTCTCGTCCGTCTCGCGCATCAGACGCACTGCATCGTTTCGCATGCGCTCCGAGAGGTTACTGCAGGATGGAAGCAGGGAAAAAGTGCATTGATTTAATTGTCTCAAAATTCCTTGAAAATAAGCTAAAAACCAACTTACCGATTCATGTTTGACTCGGAGTACTTGGTCATGTTGTTGTTGTACCACTCGTTGCTGGTATACCGCGTGTAGAGGGCTGCCCGGGCAGCATGCTGAGGATTCCGATCGAATCCTATGACTAGATTCGGGAATATCATCCCATCTGTTTTCATGCCCTTGGGCAGGAAGCACTGCTTCGTCAACTGGTTGGTCACCGGCTGCTCGGGCAGATGCTTCACCTGGATTAGCTCATAGGCCATTGCCGGGCGCCACGGATGCTTCTGGTTTGTCTCGTAGGCGGCACCGACGCGCGGCGGTATCGAAGGCCCTGAGACGGGCTCCATGCACGGCGGAGCGCCGGCCTGGCTCCATGGCTGCAATTGAGAATACATGACCGTGGTCTGTGGAACGCCCGACCCGGTCTCGCCGCCACCCGCCCCATTGTGTGCCATCGTGGTAACGGATCAACGGGGATTGCAGTGAACGTGCGTAACTGGTAACTAATAATTTGTGCCACTTGGAATTTTGACTATAAGGCTTTGAACTTTTTACGTGTTTCTAAAAAACCGATACTGATACAGATGCGAGGTCGTGTGCGAAGCGAGAGACTGACTACTGAATTCAGAACTGGGCCGGGGCAGGTGACAGGTCTCCAGTTGGAGATCGAAAGCCTACCTTGATTACTCTTTAAAAAAAAGTAGTGCCAGTCTTGGGTTTAAAAAATATGCATTTTTTTAAATGTATCTCAGAAATTAAATTTTTGCAAATTTTTAAAACAAATTTTCTGTGTTGTTCACTTAAAAGTTTCTGGAAGACTTATTCAGAATAAAATCACTTAGGAACCATAAATTCTTGGCAAATTTCATGATATTTTACTGTATAATCCAAAACAATATCCAAAATCGATTTAGTCTTAAAAAGCATATTTATGTATATGTTATGCAACTATATGGTTTTGATATATAGTGGAAGAGGGTTTTAAAATAAAACAGAAAATAATATAAATAAATTATAAATTATATAACATGTACAGATTTTAAGGGATGGACGTTTTTAATAAAATAATATTCAACGAGAATTATAAAAAAATTGTAAATAAGAAAATGGTTAACTAAATCTATGGGCACAATATATATATACACAAATAAGAAAGTACATAACATGCAACTTAAAACAATACATTATAGTTTGATATAAGCGATGATATGCTTGTGGTTACGGTTTTTGCAGTAATGGGTGTTATGAACTGGGGGCCGGTACATAGGACTCCATTAGGTTGCGGTGGTCCTTGCGCTCGTTGTACTCATTCATGTCGGCGGTGGGCCACTTATCCAGCAGATTGTCCTTGACCAGGCGGTGATCGAAGATGCGATTCTCGAGATAGGAGTGCTTGTGAAACTTGAGAACTTCCTGCCCCTTGAGCGGTGCCATGCTGATGGTGCCGGCGTTGTGTCGGTTCTCGATTTCGGATTCAGATGCACTCACTATCGGCACACTGGAGCGAAGGAGCACGTTCTTGAGCGTTTCGGGCGCCTTCTGCTGGGGATTCGGATAGCGTTGGCTGAGATAATGATCCTCGTTGGCCCAGCACAGCATGGAAGTGTGGTATGGAAGGCAATGTAGATATTATCAGGTCGATATCCCTCACAGAATTCCTTTCGTGCTGCGTGGTGTACTCCGAGTGGCTCTTGAATATCTTCTGATGAAATTCCCAACGCTGCTGTCCGCAGGGGCGGGCGGCTCCACATTTATTGATTTAACTTGGTGTAGCCTGGCAATGGTTGGCATCCAAACACTCGACTTGTGAAATCAATGGCATTGACACGGGTTTATTGACCCACTTGGGGGTTAAACTGGGTCGTCGCAGCCCTCAGAATGTACTCTCGAATTATTGACCTTGCTTAGTCTGGAATTAATTAAGCTTAAAATTTATATATACAGTAAGTTACAACTGGTAGACATAGTATTCGAGTCAGAACTTTGAAACGCAGACATTTCGGAGCCTATAAGGTATTTGCAGAGTTGATGTCGAACCCTCCCTTAAATATTTCAAGAAAAAAAACTTTTAAATTATGAATAACTACACCGCTCTGCACGGCTCAACTTATGCTTAAAGCCATAGATTTATTTAAACAATCAACTACATCTTATGGGTTTCACTACAAAATTAGCAACGCAAACAACTAGAAGATTAGGATTTTCCCCAAAACTAATTTGGACCTCCGCCGCCGCTGCCACCAGTTGGCGCTCCCGCTCCAGCTGCAGTCGGCTCCTGCTGCCTTAGGGTCTTCAAATTACGCTCGAAGCGCTCGAACTCACTGTCATTCATCCTGTCCGCATCGTCGAAGACCTGCTCCACAGACTCCACCTCTGGTATGTAGAACTGCAGCATATTCTGGACACCGTTCTTGAGCGTCACAATGGAACTGGGGCACGAGGAGCAGGAGCCCTGCATCTTTAGCTTGACGACGCCCTCCTCGTAACCCATAAAGACAATGTCGCCGCCATCCTCCTGGACAGTGGGTCGGATACGTGTGTCCAGCAGCTCCTTGATCATCATTACCGTCTCGTCATCATCCTCGAGTATCTCGGTGTCGGCATTGGGCTGCGCCTCGTGCAGAACGGGCAGCCCGCTGGCAAAGAAGTCCATGATGACGGCAAACACCTCCGGCTTGATTAGGCTCCATTCGGCGCCCTCCTGCTTCGAGATGGTTATGAAGTCGGCGCCAAAGAATACGGCACGCACTCCCTCCACGCGGAACAGCAATTTGGCTAACATTAAATAAACAAAGAATATAAGTTACAGTTACGTAAACGAGCCGGTTTCAAGAGCTCCCAAAAACCCTCGGTCTCACCCAATGGACTGCCGTGGGCGGTCGTCCCGTTGGGAAAGTCGTAGGTGTTGCCCTTGCCGAGCACTTCCACGCCGGGTAGAAACTTCAGACTCTCTGGATTGGGTGTGTCCTGTGTCTGGATGAACATGCTGCGCCTGCCCGCCATCGGAATCTGTATTTGCTGATGCTGTTGCAGGAGCCCATGTCCATGCGAATAGCCATAGCCGGGCTTCAGATGCGCCGGTTCGGGATTGTTACGCGTGGATGCAACGCTAGCAAAATTTCGTGCTCTGCAAATATAAATAAGTCGGGTTCTACTGGTGGCCACTCTGTCATCCGAAGGCTACTTACATCTGACGGACGCCGAGGCGTGTGCTGCGCAATGTGTTTACTGCTACTTCCGCTAGTAATTTCGACATTTTGCGTTTTGATTATGAAAAACTAACGAAAAATCAGCTGTCAGCTGTTGCAGTGTGACCGTTGGCAAGGAAAGCGGATAGCTATCGGCACCAAGATATCGATTACGAATCAATTGATAGAATCATTAATAGAAATAAAAACGTTAAATTAATTATTAGTACAAAAACATATTTAAGTGTTTTAGTACTGCTATATATGTTTATTTAAACTTATAATTGGGAAGTGCTGCATATCGAACTGTAAGATATAGGATTGATTTCGGACCCTTACTTTTGAACTTAAGGCAATCGTTAATCAACAAACTTTTAATTTTACTATTCTTTATTTATATAGACAATAAAACACTTGGAGAACTGGAATATGGTTTAAGTTCCTTTTATTAATACCTTTAATAAGTACCGCAAATGAAGTGTTTTATGGACGTCAGATATTGCCATTTAAAAAAATGTCATAATTAAAATTGTATAATTAACAAGAAAGGAAGCTTACTTCGGCATGCCGAAGTTTAAATACCCTTGCAGTAAGTAAGAAGAAGAAGAAAAATCTTCTGACTTTTTCGTTTTCTCGGGTACTGACTAAGGTAAATGTTGCGAAAGAAAAATGTTGCGAACGAGAAATGTTGCGAGCGAAAAATGTTGCGAACGAATTTAATGAATTTATATATATATTCCTTTGTCTGCTATATGATATAGAGGTCCGATTTGAATAAAATTAAAACCGAAATTCTGGAATAACACAACATGTCTATGTCTCAAATTTCATGAAAATATGTGAAAAATTGGCTTAGTTAGATTTTTTCATCAAAATTTTCTGATCGAAATTCAAGAATAATACAAAATGGCCATATCTCAAATTTTATTCAAATATTGTAAAAATTGGCTAAGTTATAATTTTTTTCATTAAAATTTACCGATCTTTCCTATATAGCTATATGATATAGTTGTCCGATCCGGCTCGTTCCGACATATATAGCAGTGAGAGCATATAGGAGCATATCTGCAAAGTTTCATCCAGATAGCTTTAAAACTGGGGGACTAGTTTGCGTAGAAACGGACAGACGGACATGGCTAGATCGACTCGGCTGTTGATGCTGATCAAGAATATACATACTTTATAGGGTCGGAAACGTCTCCTTCACTGCGTTGCAAACTTCTGACTAAAATTATAATACCCTGCAAGGGTATAAAAATGTATAATTATTTAAAGAAGTGTATTGCGCGTTTTGCAGCCTTTTGGGAAAAACAAGATAAGCTGGGCCTAGGTTCTAATAAGGTTGGCCGCCGAAGGGCCTAAGCTGTAGGATTTTCGAACGAAAAGTTGGTGCCAAATAGAGTGTTGCAAACGTTAACGGCCACGTTGCGACGAGCGATCTTCTTCGAACGACCGCTAGCGGTGAACTCCTGGTCGTCCACCACAATGCCCAGATGCTGCATTACGTTCGGCTTGTCGCCAGAGGTGCCATAGTCCACGTAGGTGATGCCGGGACGCATCTGTAAGTAAATTGGATTAGGTATCTGGTTGGTGTTGGGGCTGGTTTAAACATACAATGCAAAGAATAGTGGCTGGATGCAGGTTCTCCCAGCCGGTGGGCAACTCGGCGCGCACTGGTGGCTTCTTCTCCTTGGGCGGCAGGGGTGCCGGTGGTGCGGCAGCATCGCCGCCAGTAGCTGGCACAGAAGCATTTGCCGCTGACGGATGCATTTCGGGAACGATAAAACCGTCACGCTCCCATTCGGAAAACAATTTATAAATAGCAAATGATGCAAGATTTAACATAGGCAAATCATCCTCCGGGGACTCTGACTCGTCATCGTTTGTGTCCATTGGCTCTACGCCGTTGGTATCACTGCTATTTGGTGGCGGCAGCTTGGCCTTCTTGGGGGTCATCTTGGCAATGATGAAGTCACGCCAGGCCTTCTCACAGGCCGCATTCTTGGCGGACATCTTAGAGAGGCCCTTGCCCTCGTACTGATTCGAATTGACGGTAACCACGGCCGTAAAGCCACCATCGGGATTGCTTTCGATGGTAAAATCGCTAATAGTCACGCCCTTAACTTCGTTGAGAGCCATCAAGGCGTTCTTCGGGAGCATAGATTTGCGCAGCTGTCGGTTCTGGCGTTGCTTCTTGTCCCGGGTCCTCTCTGCAATAGAACGTTGCTTTCCCTCTCTTTTTCGCTCAAAATAAGTTTACAGCGACTTACCCGAAGACTTCTTGCGCTTCTGGAAGATCTTCTTGAATGGTATCTTGCCGCTGGTAGAGCCGTTGTCCTCGGACAGATCAATGGAAAGCAGCTCGGCGGGTGCCTCTGTTGGCTCCACCTTGACAATGATTGGCATAGGCAACTTCATGGTCGCATCGGGCTCTTTTTCCTGCACCGCAGTTGCCGATGCAACAGGGACAGAAACTGGGGCCGGGACTGGACTTATGACCGGCGACGGAGCCAGCTGCTTCTGCGGCTGCTGCTCCAGCTGCTGCTGCTGCTGCTCTTGGACATTAGGGCCTACCGGCGACTGGATCAATGGTTTAGGAGTTGCATTTGGATTCTGCGTGGTTTGCAAAAGACTTATATTAAGGAAGGAAAACCATAAGCGTTGCTAGTCGTTCAAGGATCCGCTGGATAGAAAATACTCGCAGCGGGCTAAATCCAGTGGTTTAACCAAAATAAAGAGACTCTCTTGGCTCAAGGGAAAACCATCAAGTCATCAGGCTCGCGGCCGGGCGGTCAGCTGGTCTACTAAAAACCATAGTTCAGGAACCTAGCCATGGCCATTCCTGCGACCCGAGTGACCCGAAACGAAGCTCTGCGCCAACGGAGCCACGTGCCCAGCCCACTGTGGATCTGTTGCATCCCAGTCAAGGACCAGGGGATTGGGGATAAATGATAATGGGACTATGCCGACTGCACAGTGCTACCTATCCTGACTGGTTACCCCGTTCTCCCTTGGTCCATGACCTGTGTATTTTAACTGCCGGCGCTTCTCGTTTCGGGCACTTTCGGTGGAGTGAATGGGCATTGCTATCTGACGCAAAACTAATAATTTTAGTTACAATTTCGGGTGAATGCATTTTCAGTAGCCATAAAAGTTAGCGATAACCGCAAGTCCAGCTTGAAAGTATAACAATGCTGGCCATATCTAGTTGTTCGAAGGCACCGAGCATTGGAATGAATTGGAGAAAATGGAAGTTCAAGTGTGCAAAGCATCGGATGACTGGAATGGTGTGGGTGGGGTGATGACATGCCTGGTGAAATTCGGACAACTGTGTCTGCACTTTCGATTAACCCGCTTTTAGTGGCTATTGCAAATGGATTCACAATTGGGGTGAAGGAATACACACATTTTCATATTGTGCGCTGTAAATTATATAGAAACGAAAACAGAATATCTGTTATTACACAAATTAAATATTCATAGGCATATGATTCAAGCAAAACTGTTTTCTTTCTCTTTCTTTCTTTTGCATACATACACAACACAATCGCTCGCTCATATTTGCCGTGCAAAAAAAAAGGAAAAACAATTGCGGCGTGTTTGTGGGATGAAAAAGGAAGCAAAGAATGGCACTGATGAGTTTATGCTTACGTAGACTCCTCCGGCGACGAAATTTTTGTTAATTCCCATATTTGAACGACGTCCTCGCTTCATTCTTTATTTTTTAACAATACTTTTTTTTCGCCCGTAGAAATTAGCGTTGTTAATAATATAAAAATTATCGATATTGTTCTAAAAACGATATATGTATTTGTAGTTATAGTTTGCGCAAATATCGAAATTGCGATATTTTTATTTGATATTTTACGATATTTTCCCTTGGTCATTCTGAAATTCAAAACAATAAATATTTACACTATTATATATATATGATATATTTATTATTTTTAAGAAGAAATTTATTGTCAAATTTTTATTTTAAAAAAAAATCATAAATTTAAGTAATATTTTAAATGTGATCATTTTTTAATTGATACAAAAGCAAAATATCACGATATTTTTTAAAATATCCAACTCTAGTAGAAATGTCGATTATTAGAGCTGGAAAAAAATAGATTTCAACATAATTTCTTTTTTTCGGTCGATTATCGATTCTGTTTTGAAAAATGTAATGTTCTTTTTGAAGTCATACGAAAGCCCAGAAAGCTAATGATTTCCAAGTCATATGTATATATTTATCATTATTAATAAATAAAGTTAAACATTGAACAAGAAAACAATTTACAAAAGTTTCCAAATTTTAAAAATTAAAATTGACAAAATCGTACAATGTAAATACTTTAAAACTGTAAACTCAAAATACCGATTTATTATTTATTGAAGTGAAAACTGACACAGAAAATTGTTTTAATTTATTTAGTTATTTTTTTTTAACTTTGATTTGCAGTGAAAATTATTATATGTCGAAAAATATTTACATATTATATTATATAATATATATATTTATTTGAAATATATAAATAAAATATAATTTTTGCCGTTTGCAAAAATAGAAGTGGTAATGAATTTTTTTTTTGAAGTGGTAGGGGAAAGTTGTAGCTTCACTTAAACCATGCAACAGCTAAGACAAAGTTCATGGAAGCAGCAGCAGCACCACCAGCGCAATCAGAAAAAGAGAAGGAAAAGAAGGCATTTCCTCACAGTACATTGTCTAACCCCCTCATGCGGACACAATATAAAATCAGGCAAGCGTTTAATAAATAGCTTTTGCATAAATACACATATTGGTTAACCAAATATCTTCTCACTGAACGAATTTAGGAATGCTGAGTGGATATG
>VNJV01013238.1:0-13705 GCA_008042635.1 Drosophila nikananu | reverse complement strand
CGTTCTTAGAGTTTAAATAAATCGCCAACTTTGGCAGCCTGATCCTTGGCTTGATCCTGGCTTGATCCTGGACTGGCTTAACTTCGCCGCATCTTCGCTGAAGTCACTCCGCATCCCCGAATCGAATCCGGCTTGGCAGATCTCCCGGGATTACGCACTCCAACACCACGCAATATTGTGCGGGATTAACTCGAGGCCGCCAGATAGTCAGGCTTTGTCCGAGCTCCGAGCTCCGAGCTCCGAGCTGCTGGTGTTACCTGGCCACTAGTCACCTGTCGTCGGCTCAAGCCCGTGCTCGCCCAGAGCTTCCTCAAAATATTTATGTTGCCCTTCTGGGAACACACAAAAAAAAACTGCACTTTTGCAGATGAAAATGGAAATTATGAAATGATATGCGAGCCATAATTTTGCGGGGAAACGCAAAACAATAGACTTAACGGCAAATGGGAGATGGAAATGGGAAATGTGAAATGGGAAATGGTAATGTAGAAAATGACAAAACGGCAAATGGCACATTTTGCCACCTACAAAACTCGGCTCACAAAAGGCTTAAACCGCTTAAAGACCGTTTAATCTCATGGATTTCTCGGCTCTGTCGTTTTTAGTTTCATGTGAAAAAAAAGAGAAAACTGGAGAGTTGGAAATTGGCAAGCCAAAAGGCAAAGTCGAGGCCCTCGAGAAGGAGAAGAGCGGAAGAGCGGACACAATGGGCGGGGCCCTGGCCGGGTTAAGTGCTCACATTACGAAGAGTGACTGACTCCTTGGTGGCCAGGACAAAAATAGTAGAATGGAAAAAGAGTTAGGCGGAACGGGGCTTAGGGTTTTACCCAGCCCCTTGTGCCCCTTGTGCTCCTTTTCTCTATTTTCCCAATGATTTCGATTGTATCTCAGTTCCGTACATCCGTTCCGCAGATCCTGCTGCCAGGATATGCTGATCGAGAGATCGGGAGATCGGGAGAGATGGTGCGAACTGACAATTGACACAATTACCAAGGAGCAGCAGCATTTTGACAGCAGTTATTGTCCTGATCCTGCAAAACGGGACTCGGGATTCTGACGGGTAACAGTAGCTGTCCGAGGAGCCAGTCTAACGGGGTTTTGTAGGCGGCTTTGGCCCCCGAAATCCACAACAACAAAAGGGGAACAAAGGGGAACAAAGGTGCTGAAAGGCTGCGAATCACAAAAGGTGTGAAAATTTCAAGAGCCGCTTGATAGATCGGCTGAGGGGTGGGGTAGGTTGAAAGGTTGAGAGAATCGCACAACTCTTTTTATGTGGGCCCCGGGACCAGCGCACAGCGCACAGCGCACTTTGATTAACTCCCGGGATTCCCGGGAATCCCGAATCTAACGGTGCCCGCCCGCCCGCCGCACAATGGAAGATGGCAGCTAATCAACAGTAAAATGCATAAAATTAAGTGAGCAATGAAGGGGGATTACTGGCAATGAGGGTCTGTGTAGCTGTCTCTGTAGCTGTCTTTATAGCTCTTCCTATAGCTCTCTCTGTCCCTGTCCCTGTCCCTGTCCCTGCTCCGATCTCCGGCTATTAGAAATGATTCACATTTCCCAAAAACGTAACTGTACAGAGTGTGGGAGCGTGAGGGAACCCAGGACAATGGCCTAAACGTTGACAGTTCATCAAATCGAATGATGCATGCAAAATGAAGAATCCAGTCCCGCAATATAGATACATTTATTTATAGTTGTATGGATAGACACTGAGGGAAAACTATAAGCACTATAAGAACTCTGGGGAAGGCTTACTAATTTAATAAAGATTAATTAAAAGATTAATATATACTTTATAGTTAGGTATCTAAAACCTTTGGTAGTTACATTTCCCTTTTACATCATATACAAAGTATTCTAATTTCACGCAGAAGTTTGCTACTAACTTAATGAAATATTTTTTATTTTTATCAACAGCCGCATCGATCTAGAAGCGATCTCTTCAGTTTTATTTTACGCAGCATTAATTGCTGAATGAAAATTATAAATTTAATTAAATTAACTAAATAGCATTATTTATAGCTTAATGACACAAAAAACTTAATTAAATTCGATTAAAGAAAATTAAACAGCATTATTAATCGCTTAATGACACAAAAATCTTAAATAAATTTCTCAAACAGCATTATTTATGGCTTAATGAAAGAGAAATGTTAATACAATCTCTTAAATGACATTTTTAATCGCTCAATAAATAAGAAATTTTAATGAAATTTCTAAAATAGCATTCTCTATAATCCAGATATAGATAATATATAATAGTGAATAAATGTCTAAATTAATAAATCAAACCACTAAATCTTATAGCTTTCATAGTGTTCGAATGAAGGTCTTCTTATTTTAAATCTTTCACATTGAAATATTCCAAAAATTATACAACAAATCAACAAATAATGTTTATTCTTACTCCTTAATAAACCTATTAATTTCTCTAATTATTTATTGAAATTGTAAATTATTAATATTAATTTTAGTTACTTCTCACTTAGGGAATATATTATAATGCTAATGTTTTCATTTACTAAAAAGGCATAATTTCCTTAGTAATATTATGTTTACATAAAAATCAAAGAAAAAATAATACGAAAAATAGTCTAAAAATATATACAATTTCCCCTTCTATTTAATAAGAATTTCCTCCCACTTGTGGCCCATAATTTCTCGCAGTGCACACTGAGATATCCCACACAGAACCACAGTTACAGGCACAACAGACACAACACTGTTTTCCCTGATCAGCCATGAAATGTGGCTTTCCCTGGGATTGCCTTCCTCGCAGGACGAGGGGCGTGGACAAGGACACACACCCCCGACATTCCGCATGCCTCATCACTCTTCTCTCGCTCAGCATCCCGACTCGCAGAGGATCCTCTGCTCCTTGGAGAATGGCCACAATGCGAGTGGCGTAAGGAAGTAGCAAGTTAGTTTTGCCCATTTAAATGGCACTCGGCCATTGAGGTCTTTGTGCGGCGATTTGACGAGCATCATTCGATTGTTGTCTGTGGGGTCCACTCACTGTTTTGCCCATCGATCAACGTGACCTTGGGCCAGGGCCCCGAACTCCGGCCTTATCTCGCCCACAACGCCCCCACAAACAAGAACTCTTTATTGTAGAAAACTACAGAGTCTCCCTCCCGATGCTGTGTTTATTAAATCAAAAGTAATTATTAGCTCGAGACTGCAAGTATTTATGTATTAAGAGGTGATCACCTCTGACTTTGGTGTGGGATCTTTGGTTGGCTGAGACCCAGAGACGCCCCCAAGACACAAGCGGAGATTAAGAATTGCCTTTACTTATTTAATAGTGGGTAATCGGGGTTCAGTTTAGTGGAGAAGCTCAGCTGTTTAGCTTGCACTTAAAATGTTTATTTTGTTTGATTTCCCTGTTTAGTGAACTTGTTTTCTCTGCTTAAGCTTTCTTTATTTATTTCATTTATTTATTTATTTATTCCTAGTGCGACTAGTTTAAAACTCAATCGTTTTAGTGATCAAATTTATTATCTCTTGCTCCCTTTCTTCAGGTGTTCATTCTACTTGTTATCTTGAATTAATTTCTGTTTAGGGAATATGTTAAATTTGTTACTCTTTCTGTTTGGTGAGCAGATTTATTTAACTTATTAAACTCTTGCAGGGTATTATTTTTTTTACCAAAAGTTAGGTTACTTTCTTGTCTTTAATATAATAATTTTAGTTAACAACTCTCCAGAGAACCTGTTCCTTTTACATAATTCTTTTTACAACCAAAATATAACCTAAGAAATGTTAAGATAGTTAACTCTTTTCCTTAGTGAAAATGCTTATTTCTCTCGCTCTGTAATAAACATTCTACTGACTTCTTATGTTTTTTTCATGTAGTAATTTCGCTTATTCCTCTATTTAAATTAAAATTGTTTAATTCTTCTTTGTCCTCTTAGGGAACTTGTTAATTATTCTTTGTCCCCTTAGGGAACTTGTTCATTTCTGCCCATCTTTAGTGAACATATTCAACATATTGAACATATTCCCTGGCCAAGTGAACAACTCTTTTCAGTTCCCTCACTCGCTCCTGGCCGCAAAAACCCCGAAAACCCATTAGGAAAGATAATGCCCGCGAGACGAGCTAATCCCGCTGGCGGTCTGGCCAAATGTCCTCTGCCTGCTCTACTCCACTCTCTGCTCTCCACTCGTAATCAAAACCACACTAATTGGCATAGTAATGCAATACTGTTCCCAGATCGGGGTTATGGAAATGGAGATGGAGTTGGAGATATGCACGCTCCGCTGGTCGCTTTTTTTCGGGGCATCAATGGGAACGGGAACGGCGGAGATCCGGATCCTCTGTCTCAATTAAGGAGATGCCATAATTGAGCAGCCTGGGGATTTGGCCATAGGATAACAATTAGCCAAAGGATTTGACGACGGAAGCTGCCGCCATTCATTGTGCCTCTCGTACTCCTCGTACTTAACTTGTGTGTCTTTTTTTGGGTCGTCTCCCTGTTCACTTCCGTTTTGGCGGAAGTGGCTAATACCTGTGCCCCTGGCTACTGTGTGCACTTTGCATATGGCAAAACGAAAACAAACAAGTGATCCTGCAGCAGCAGGACCCTTAAGCCCCGATCCTGGTTAGTCTTTTTAGCCTTTGTCTGGAGGAGCACGTGTAATCCCCGCTCTCACTTCCTCTGACGACGACGACGACGACTACTACTTACTTCCTCATTAGGCTGTCGATGAGGAGTCGGGACACTTCAGGCGAATTGCCTGATGGGCTTAGGCTTCCTTCGCTCCTTGGCCAGGACTTTGCCAGAGGACTAATCATATATTCAGGCACTCGTAGTTGCGGCTAATCTCATTTCATCAGTCTTTTTAAGGGGCAGAGAGAGAGAGAGGGAGAGCTCTCCTTTCTTCAATGAAAGTGTATATTAAATAGGGGAAAGCCTCTAAACACTTCCTGGAGTTATTTGATTTGTGTTATGATGAAGCATATTACTGGGCTTGGCTTTATGTTATCCTAACGTATTTATTAAGCCCTTGAAAAGGGTTAATAAATAGTATTTACTATTACAAATAGGTTTAATTTATGTTTAATTCTGTATAATATTACTGGGCTTGCATTATGTTATCCCCAAATACAGATACAGCAGCATTGAGCTCTTGAAAAAATGTCAATAAATAGTTATTAATATTACAAATAGTTTTAAAATTGTTGTACTAAGTTAAAGCTTCTCTAGAACCTGTATTTTCTTAGCGTTTCCTTACCATTTTCATTTGATGTTCTGCCAAACAAAATGGTTTCCCCTGGCAAACGCGATGCCTGGCAGAAAGAAAACCTTTCACATTTTGCACTCCAAATGTTAACCCATTAGGACAAAGGCCCGCGAAAGGAGTTAACAGCAATTCCGCGAAGCCTCACCCTTTATTTCCATATATCTATATTTGGTTTTTATTATTTTTTGGGCCATATAATAAGGCGAAACCCCTTTCAGTCAATTAGTCGCTGATTTTCTTTGTGCCCGTCGGAAAATGTATATACAATTTATATAAATGCAACAATGGGAACCCTTTTTTTACAGGACCTCTTCTCGGGCTCTCTACGAACCTCGTTTTATGGCCAGCTAAAAAACGGCAGCACAGAGATCCTTGGCCCGGGTTTCCTGGGCTTTCGCCCGAAGACTTCATTATGCAATAAAACTCTCTACGTTTTTTAGGCAATAGCCATGGCATAGAGCAGGGAGAGCAACCCGTTCGGCGGCTCTACCTGGTAACTGATCTCTCCGATCTCGTAAAAAACGCGCTCAAGGCCATCGAAAGGATTGCACAAATATTGCATCTTTGGTCCCCGAGGCTCATTATGGCCCCGTTTTTTACGGTTGCCAGTTTTTGTTTATATTTTTTCGCTGAATCTGGTTTTTACCATGAACTCGGCAACTCTTTTCTGGCTTCGAGGCTTCTGGCCGCGACTTTTTATGACCCCAGGGCTTGGTTTTGGTTTGTTGGCCTGACCAGGAGGATGGCAGGTAAACGCTGGCCAAATGACACAGCCACAGGGACAGGGACAGGGACAGGCACACAGGACGAAGGGACGAAGGCGGAGTTTTTAGTTTAATCCACCATTTTTACGGTTGGATTAACGCATGGATTAGCGGATAAGTTCGCGGTTTTTTACTGATTACTGAATCGAAGCCCAGAGACCCTCTCTTTTTCCTTTTTATTTGCAACTGAATGGGACGGGGCAGTAAAAAGTGAATGAATGGGGGAGTTTGGTGCTTGCATTGCCAGGGAAATTGATGAGAACTCTTGGGTGTGCACCTACCAGCATTTACAGATCACATTTATAGACATTTAATGCCATCAAGAGATCGCAGGAGTGTTGAGGCAGAGCCCGTTCCCAGGACTCGTAAGCCACTTCCGTTGGCCAAGTTAAACAAGACAAGAGAAGGTACTCACCCACGTTAAGGGAAGTGCCACAAAGGCAAAGATGCTCAAGTGGGTGGACAAACATAACGGACACACACACTTGTCGCAATGTTCCTGGCGGCGTCATGAATCAAATCGAATAACCCTGCAGTCCAGACTCCTTCCCAAACTCCTCCCCCGCGAAGGACACTGGAGATTGAGGAGGATTCTGGGAAACATTTCGGCGTATGCAAAACTCGACCTAATTTCCATAATTTGTCACGGACAAATGCGTTTTTGTGCAAGATTCGCAGGCTGGCAGGCTGCTGGTCAGCGGAAGGATTTGCGGGACAAAGGCAAAGACAACAAACGGATTTAGCATTCGCAACCCTTGAGCTCTGTGAGCATCCATCATCGGCCAGCCCTTTGCGAAAGTATCCTTCTGCCGTGCTAACGCCTCTAATGCCGCTTTCCATGCCTCAGGACTCGCAGGACTCGCAGGACACGCTCCCCGCTGATATAGCCAGAAAAATGATTTGGTCCTAATGAGAAATATTCGGGAATCGAGCAGAGGATAAAGTCGTGTAGAGAGAACTTTAATTGTAAACTGGCTTTGAATTGATATGGAAATCGAAAGGGGATATACATTAAAATATAGGAAAGGGATTTCAGGGGTTTCTCTTAGGAAATTTGTAACAAATTAACAGGATGAGAGATTGGAAATATTTATATCTAATATATAGTATTCATGATAACATAAAAACACAGAATATATGGTAAAATATATGTTATATTATGTTTTAATATACATATACAAAATATATAATATTCGTTATAACATAATAACATGCCACAGAATATGTGATAAAAAATATATATGATAACATCACAAAGAATATGTGATGAAATAAATATTATATTATATTTTTATATTGAAATGAATAGAAAACAATGTTATACGGGGTTTTCAGAGGCCTCTACTAATATTTTCTCATTAAACATAAGAAAAAGAAACCTTGGAAATTGATATATGTATAAAGAATATAAGAGTCATAATTATAACAATTGAAGTAATATTTAATATATTACAAGGATCACGGGGATTTCTCTAAACAAAGAGAAACCTGGGTAAATCAATTTACAAATAATATATAATTCAAAGATGTTTAAGAATAATGCAGAATAAATTACAAAAGATATGGAATGCAATATAAAACAAGGACTTTAGGGATTTCTCTTAGTTTCTTTGCAACAAGTAAAACCCTCAACCTAAACCTGCATATTGAGTATTTCTCTAATAAAAGAAAATAAAATATTATGCATTTCTTATATATAAAATATATATACATGTAAATATATATAATAACAGATAAATATATAAAATATCTGCACTATTTTTAAAGTTACTAATCCCCAGTAACAGGTTACAATAGTTTTCTACACAACAATAAATTCAAATATCCAAAAAGGTATTATTATAATCATTAATTTTAATAAACTAATTTATGCACCATTTGGTTTCTA
The DNA here is from genome assembly GCA_008042635.1 of Drosophila nikananu. Classification (NCBI taxonomy): domain Eukaryota; kingdom Metazoa; phylum Arthropoda; class Insecta; order Diptera; family Drosophilidae; genus Drosophila; species Drosophila nikananu. Next base: position 5,803 of record VNJV01013238.1, on the reverse strand, counting down.
AAAAAACCTATATTATTCTAGTAAATTTCGGCATTTTGTTTTTTAAAAACCTAAATTGTTCCAGTAAATTTCAGCTTAAATAGCTCAAATCTATGCCCATCCTTGCGCTCAGTCTGTTTTAGTTTAGTTTTTTCACAGAAGACTCGCTTTCAGGCTTTCGAATTTCCCTGCTTTCCCTCATTGAGCCTCTGCCCAAATAACCCTTGAGAAAAAACAAAACAAAAAACACCAAAATCCTTTCGCGGAATAAAAAATATGCGAGAAAACTCTTTTTCCCTCTTGCCTTTCGTTTTGTGAAATTACGCTAAATGGCGAGGCAACAATGGACACAGGGACCAGGGAGTAGATTTTCGCGAAAAATGCGAAAAGCCAGACCCGTTAGCTACCCTCGTAAAGGCGAACCCTTTGAGGGCAGCGCAGGAGCGAAGGAGACGGCACCAGGAGTCACCCCTTTGCGCTGCTCGGCTACCTGCTCGTGCCGCTTCGGTTGCCACTTCGTGTCCGCCATTTGCGCAGCAGCCGAAGACGAGCCGAGCGGCAGCCGAGCAGCAGCCCAGGCAGCGTATAAAAGCCGAGCGGGGGCGAGCAGAAAATCAGTTTGCGTTCGACAATCATCGTCATAGCAAGCACTTCGGGAATTCAGAAACGGAAGCCCAACCGCAGCACAGATCTAGACACGCACAAAGCAAGGATAAAGCAAGTTGAAACATGCTGATGCACGAGAAACTCATGGCCGGGCAGTTCTTCGATCTCAAGACTGGTGAGTAAAGGAAACTATGATTAGTTCCCATAAAATCATACCAAAAATGATAGAGATTGCAAGGGAGAAAAGAGTGTAATTCCCACAGTAAACTAACCCGAGATTTTCCCTTTCTTTATTCCCTCAACAGATCGCAAGCCCCTGATGCATCACCACCAGTTCCAGCACCACCAGCAGCAGCTCCCCCAGCAGCAGCAGCAGCCGCAGCTCCATCACCACCAGCCCCTGCACCACCACCAGGCCCTCAACCACACCCAGTCCCTGCCCGTGGGCCTGCCCAAGATGGATCTCTATGCGGCCTACGCCTACCAGCAGCAGTTGCTGGGCGCCGCCCTGAGCCAGCAGCAGCAGCAGCAGCAGCGGGAACGGGAGCAGCAGCCAGCTCCTGCCGAGGTCCTGGATCTCTCCCGGCGCTGCGACAGCGTGGAGACGCCCAGGAAGACCCCCTCACCCTACCAGACCAGCTACAGCTATGGCAGTGGTTCGCCCTCCACCTCGCCCACCTCCAGCCTGATGTACCTCCAGCAGCAGCAGCAGCAGCAACAGCAGCAGCAACAGCAGCTCGCCTCCCTGTATCCCGGCTTCTACTACGGCAACATCAAGCAGGAGCAGCAGCAGCAGCAGCAGCAGATCCACATGCCCAAGGAGCAGCCTGCCCCACTGAAGGTCACGCCCACGGCCAGCCTGCTGCAGACATTTGCCGCCGCCGCCGCGGCAGCTGCCTCCAATCCTCGCCCGGCCAGCAATGCCAGCCATGCCAGCACCATGCAGATCGATGTCCTGGAGAATCCCCAGTCGCCGCCCAGCAGCCAGTCGTCCTGTGCGCCAGCCGCCACCACACCCACCAGCTCCAGCTGCGGCTCCCAGCAGCAGCCAGGTGAATCGGGCAAGAGCACGCGTCCCTTCAAGGCCTTCCCGCGGGATCCTCTCGTGATTGCGGCCAACTTTGCGGCCACCGATGTCCTGCTGGACAATCCCCGGGTGGAGCGCTACACCGAGTACCGCAAGCGAGTGCTGGAGCAGATCCGCAGCTCCAATGGCGGGGCACGGACGGTGACCAACCCCAAGATGCGGAGGACCAACTCGCGCAGCGGCTCGGTCAACGAGGGCAGCTCGTCGAACAACAACAGCGAGAGCGAGGATCGGGCGGCGGCCGAGGAGTCCAGCGACTGCGACTCGCAGGCGGGCCACTTCGAGGGCAAGTCAACAAATGTGACAACGACGACGACGACCTCCGGCCATGCCGCTGGCAGCCACTGCTCGTCCTCCTCCTCCTCCTCCTTGGGCGGTGGCCTGGGCGTGGGCCAGGTGAAGGATGCCGCCTACTATGAGCGGCGGCGCAAGAACAATGCCGCCGCCAAGAAGTCGCGCGATCGTCGCCGCATCAAGGAGGACGAGATCGCCATTCGGGCCGCCTACCTCGAGCGCCAGAACATCGAGCTGCTCTGCCAGATCGACGCCCTGAAGGCGCAGCTGGCGGCCTTCACCGCCAAGGTGGCCTAGGAGCTGGCAGCTCCTTGGAGGCTGCCCAGTCCCAGGCTGCTCTTGTTGCGTTGAACGCGAAGATTCGGCTCTCAATCTCTCAATCCTATCTATTTTTTTTGGGTCAGCTTATCTGTGAATATCTGCGAACCGAGCTGACCGGAGGACACTCGCAGCTAAGTACTCCAAGTCCTTGTCGCCCACGTTATAAATATTTGTGAAATGCTCTAGCCGTAGTAAGTGCCCCGCGCCACCCACCAGTTGACTAATCCGTCGCAGCATCGATTAGCCGTAGCCTAGTTCTAGTTGTAGCCATGTAAGCACATATTTTTTTGCCTAGCCCTAAGTACGAAAATACAAAAATAAAAACCTAACAACAAATACTTGAATTGTTTACTTCGATTTTGAATATTTAATTGGGAAGAAGGGAAAGGAGGAAGTAGTCCTGCGTTTCAAGTGGTGTTTTCAATCGAATTCAATCAGGAGAAACTTTAGTTTATTTGCTTAAATAAAACTAACTAGCTGACAAAATAGTTTAATTTGTAAACTAAATAAAAACATAGCTTATTTAAGTTAGTTTTCTGTTCCATATTTTGATTATTTAATATACAATAATAGAAAACAACTCTTCGAATTAAATTTCATGGTTTTTGACTTTAATTTTTCGGGTATTATAATTTCAGTCTGAAGCACAAAACACAGAGAAGGAGTCATTTCCCACCCTATAAATCATATATATTTGTAATCAGCATAAACAGCAGAGTCGATCTAGCCGTCTCTGGTAGGATAAAAAAATTATAATTTTTTTTAAAATTTTTTAAGGGGTTATATCGTTAAAATTGTAAAAAAATTGAAACAAAATTAATTTTAAGATAAATTGAAATTTAGTATTCAGTTTTATTACCCTTATAAAAACTAAGTCAGAACTGTTTTGCGAATTAAAATTAATGTATTTTTAGCTTAGTTATCATATTTTCAAGATTTCATTTGGCCAAAATTATGGAGGATAAATATTTAAATTTTAAAACTCCCATCGGGGTTTTTTAAAATCAGTCAGAAGCACAAAACACAGTGAAGGAATCATTTTCGACCCTATAAATCATATATATTCTTGATCAGCATCGACAGCCGATTCGAACTAGCAATGTCCAATATAGAATAAAATGTACTCATTTATTTATATTATTTATAATTGTACATCATTAAAATTCTCAAAAATTAAAAAAAATAATACAATTTTTTAATTTTTAAACTTTAAAGCAGATTTATGAACCTAAAAACAACTAACAAAGCAAAGCTCTCGAAATTGAAATTGATGCATTTTGGCCTAAGGATTTCGAGTCCGACCGCCTGATCCAGTTGCAAACTGAAATGGTATACAAACTTTGGCTTTCTGAGCTGAATTACTTACTTAAATCATTTATTTGTATTATATTTATTATCAATTATAAATTATATTTATATTATATTAATTATTATATTAAATGAACATAAATCTAAAACCCCAAAATGTTTAATTTGTTGTTTAGGTTTTAAAATAAAAGAAAAGGTGGTGAACAAAAGTGAAAAACTTGATAAAAGTAAAAAAATCATACAAATAGTAAACACATTAAATGATATCGATATAAAAAGAATATAATATTTGCAATTTTTTTTACAATTCTTTCTGTGAATATTTTGCTCATTCGTAATTTGAAACCCGCCACGTGGTGAGTTTCTCTTTTTGAAGGTGAGTTTCTGCTACATTTTTAGAACGTCCCTGCAAAGCAGTATATACTTTTAGAACGGTTCTAAAAGCAGTTAATTTTCAAGATCCGGTCAAAAAGCAGTGCTTGCTAGCACAGTCGTCAACCTGGTAAGAAACTTGGCTGACAATGTAGCAGGGACGTGGAACCTTCTAAATGGTTTGAGGATAGACTTTTTCTCATTAAAAATTCCAATTGGAGTAATTAGTTTTCAAATTTGAAGTCAAAATAGTTAATTAACCTATTATTCTATTTGTATTTATCAAATTAATTTAAGCAAAGCAGTTCTGTTAAAAAATCGAATATATTCAAATTAATTAAAAAACAAGAAGGGTCGGAAATGTCTCCGTCAAAAAAATTATTATTAAATTAAAATTATTATGCCTTGCTAGGATATAAAAATCTAATAACTAAGCTAAAAATACATTAATTTCAATTCGGAAAACAGTTCTGAGTTAGTTTTTATACTGCTAATAAAACTGCATACTGAATTTTAATTTATTTTCAAATTAATTTTTTTTCAATTTTTATTTCACAATTTTAACAATTTAACCCCTTAAAAAGTTTGAAAAAATTTCAAAAAATTTTTTTCCACCAGACATGACTAAATCGACTCGGCTGATGATGCTGATAAAGAATATATATGATTTATAGGGTCGGAAATGACTCCTTCGCTGTGTTTTGTGCTTCTGACTAAAATTATAATACCCCGAAAGCAGTTTTAAAATTTAAATATTTATCCTCCATAATTTTGGGCAAATTAAATCTTAAAAATATAATAACTAGGCTAAAAATACAGTAATTTCAATTCTGAAAACTGTTTTTAGTTAGTTTTTACAAGGCCAATAAACCTGCATACTCAATTAAATTTTATTTATAATTTAAATTTTTGAACATTTTTTTACACTTTTAAGAATGTAAAATACCAATAAAATTTCGAACAAAGCTATGTAAATTGTTTTTTCTGCCAGACATAGCTAGATCGACTCGGCTGCTGATGCTGATCAAGAGTATATATGATTTATGGGGTCGGAGATGACTCCTTTTTTGCGTTGCAAGCTTCTGACTAAATTTATAATACCCTGCAAGGGTTTAAAAATGTAATCTTATATTGAAAATAAAATAAATATTGAACATTTATTTTTTTTAATTGTTTGTTGAAATTTTTTTTTGTGCGCAGGGACTTCCATTTAAGTACTTTTTATTATTCTTAAAGGATTTTTTGAATATTTGTACACTAAATTAGATTTACTTTATTGCAAGATTGTACCTGAAGAAAAGACTCAAAAAAAAAAAACTCTAATTAAAAATATTACTATGAAATATATGTTAAAATAATTGCTCAGTGAACCTTGTTAAATATTGCATTTAAACCCAGTTCCCTGTCAGTTCCCAGCGACACAATAATTTAGAAATCAATAAAATCGCGAACTTATCGGGGCGTCTGCAATCTGCAAACGCCGCTCAAGTTCCCCGTCCCCGCCGGAAAATGCAACTCTTTGCACTCTTTTCCGCGTGGCTAATCGCTGGCATCGCGCAGCTCAGAAGACACGGATACTCCGCTGGCTATTGGATATATCATCGATTATGACGGAGGAAGGCCGCCCATTAATAATAGAAATTATGGGGCGTTCACAAGAGGTTGTCGTGACAGTCGCCTGACATTTATGCAATTTTATGAGGAGGACGGGCGAGGGATATATCGGGATATTGGGATACCGGGATACCGGGGAGGGACACCGACATCCCGTCACCGTCCGGCGACTGACAAGTCTATCAATATTTCACACACTCCTCAAGACGGAGGGCACTGGGC
>VNJV01013235.1:0-21130 GCA_008042635.1 Drosophila nikananu | reverse complement strand
AACGAATTGGACATCCCAGTGAAACAAGTTCACGAGGGTCCACCAGATGGTAATAGAAAATGGCATTTGTTATCAGGGAATTTCATTTCCCAAACAAGATCTCAAACAGTGCTTATAGTTTTTGTTATAAACACAGAATTTCCTATTACAGACATCGATCTGGGTCGTGACATTATGGATTTCGGTAACTTCGACTAGAGTTCCTGCTATGATTCAGATTGCTTTGATTCCTTGGAATGGTTTAATATTGATTCTATTTGCTACCGATGCTCCAGCTAAAGTAGATGTTTATTTACAGGCTTCGTATGGGATCTAGTTAGCTTAGAAACGCCTATTACACACTTATACCACAATTGGGCGAATTTTTAGATGGATTTTCCTTCCAAATACACTCCACAAACCACACATGACATATGTCGCCCTCCTGGATTGCGATTTACGACTCGGATGTCCTGCTCGCGTATCGAAAGGAGCGGGCAGCCTTCTCGGCGAAGGTGTACGGGCTGCTGGTCCTCTGGCTTTTGCTGGCCTTGATCCAATGGATGGTGGTCTGCCTTGTGTAAGTTGGTCCCTGGAAAGCCTTTCGGTTCTTACAGTAATGCCGTTTGCTCATTTCAGAAAAGAGGCTCGGTCGTTTTTCAAGAAATTCTTCTACGTCTCGTTGATTGCCTTCGTCCTGGCCGTCCTGCTCCTTACCATCTACATATTCGCTTATAGGCTGCGTTTCATGAGGTGTCTAAATTTAATCTTTTCGCTGATTATTGTGAGTGGATGGTAAGGAAATATTAAGCTATATTTACTACAAATTTTTTCACTATTCCAGGTGGAACTTCAGATCATTGCCACGTTCATTCTGGTGGTCCTCAGCTATGGCGCGGATATACTCGTCTTCTTTGTGGCCACTGCTGTGCTGATGATTTTATTCATTATAATTGGAATAATTCTGCCGCGACATGTAACGAAAATGTATTACATTTCCATAAACTTTTCCCTGATTTGATTTTCATTTAAAGGTGGATCTTACCCTGGACATTGCGCTGCTTTTTATTACAGCATTTATTTTCGTAATTATCGGCGTCTTTGCTCTGGCGCTCTTGAAGATCTGGGGGTCCTTCAAGTTAGTCACTTATCTGGTGGTGGAATTGGCTGTAACCCTAACAATCCTGCTGGTATTTATCATGTGAATTTCTTGATCAGTTTTACTCCATTTGCGAATCCTAGTTTGTATTGTACCACGCCCAAACTATTCATGGGAATCGCTTCGCGGAGATGCACGATTTCTTCATGGGATCGTTGATGTTGTTCCACGACTTTCTCATCATTTTCTGGCTGACATTTTACTGGCAAATTCACTACCCTCTTGGCTCGCCCAGTTCCTTCTTCCGGATACCGTCGAGTACACTGACCTCATCGGGCACCACAGCGAGAGGTCGTGACGAGCCACCAGATGGTAATAGAAATTTGCAATTAATAGTTGGAATTTAATTCCTAATAATATAGCTTATGGTAGGTAGGTAGGTAGGTGGGTTTAAGTGGTGAGGTAACTATCCTTGGAGCTAAGATCCTTTTAGTATTGCGAGAATCTCCGCCTAGGATAGCGTCACTGACTCTGGGAGTTCCAAGGACTCTTCTAGTCCCCAGATCTCTGCGCTACCAGTTCCTAGTCCCTGTCTCTTTTATTAGACAGCTTGTGGGTGTCATCGACTTCAATATCGAAAACTGTTGTTGGCATTAGCCCTACCTTAGAAGAATTGATTTAAAAAAGAAAAACAATTCAGTCTAATTAACAGTCTCTTATTACAGAGGACGATGCGAGCTATGACTACGACATGGATTTCGATAATTACGACCAGAAATAATGATAAGCAGGCAAGAGTGCAACGTATTAATTTTGATTCTACATTCAACAGGAAGCTCCAGTTAAAGTAGATTTTTATGTACAGGCTTCGTCTAGAATCCAGTTGGCTGTGAGACACCCATTACCATTTTATTCCAGCAGTATTTACACGACCAGGCGAATTTCCAGATCCCTGCCCAGTGGATGTAAGGGATCGCTGACAAATACACGAGGGAAATCCACACATGACATATCGGGGGCCCATGGGCTACGATGTACGCCTCGGATGGACTACGGGCGTATCGAAGGGCGCGGACAACCTTCTCGGCGAAGGTGTACGGCCTGCTGATCCTTTGGCTTTTTCTGGCTTTAGTCCAATGGATTGCGGTCTGCCTTGTGTAAGTTGCTGCCTGGGAAGCCTTTCAGCTCTCACTTTAATGTCGTTTTCCCATTGCAGGGAAGATGCACGTACCATTTTCAAGAAATTCTACTACATCTCGCTGATAGCCTTTGCCCTGGCCGTCCTGCTCCTCACCATCTTTATATTCGCTGATGGGCTGCGATTTATGCAGTTTCTAAATTTTATTTTATCGCTGATTATCGTGAGTGGGGGTGGCTGGGCGAAAGGTTACCTGTATTTGCTGCAAATGTTAACTATTCCAGGTGGAACTTCAGATCGTTGCAACGTTTCTCCTGGTGGCCCTCAGCTGGTGGGCGGACGTGCTCGTATTCTTTGTGGTGACTGCTGCACTGGTATTTTTATTCCTGCTAATTGGAATAATTCTGCCACGAAGGGTAACGAAAAAGTATAGAATTGTCTATACATTTTCTCTGATTTAATGTTTTTTTAAAGGTGGATCTCACCCTGGACATTGCAGTGCTCTTCATTATAGCCTTCATTTTTCTAATTATCGCCGTCTTCGCTCTGACGCTCCTGAAGAACTTGTGGTTTCCCAAGATGTATACCTATCTGACGGTGGAATTGGCAGTAACCCTAACAATCTTGCTGGTATGTTCTTCGATTTATTGATCACTCAACTGCTTAAATTTTAACTCTTAACCCTAGTTTGTAATTTACCACGCCCAAACCATACATGGGAATCGCTTCGCGGAGATGCGACTGAACGATTTCTTCCTGGGATCCCTGATATTGTTCCACGACTTTCTCATCATTTTCTGGCTGACATTTTACTGGCAAATCCGCTACAGACCCATTACACCGAATAGCTGGGTGGCATCCTCGGTTTCGCCCCACAAAGCGTTTTACGATTTTCCCGGGGACTGGGCTGCGATTCCACATGGAAGTAAGAAATAACATCAAGTATATATTCCTGATTAATATCTGGATTTACAGCTGTTTTCACAGATCACACCTGGGACGACGGCAGAGGCCCAGAATATTCCGGCACGGATGAGCCGGGTTCAAACGAAGATCAGGACGAGGACAGCTCTCAGCATCGTCGAGTTACAAAGAAGCTGCACAGTGCAACTCGGGGCAGTGTGACTCGGGGCACTGTAAGTCGGGCTAGTACAAGTCGTGGCAGCAGCGATAGAAGAAATCAGAAAAAGCCCTCATCAACCACAACTCCCATGGATTGGGCCGTTTTCAAATCAAAGACTATGGCATTTCTCGACAACCAAGATGAACCTGTTCAGAAAATTCAAAAGAATTTGGAACCGCGTAGCGATTACAGGAGTCCTGGGGTCCTCTACAAGGTTAGCCCGATTTACGGAGGCGAAATGCCCCAGCTGGAAGATGAAAATACGTATACCGATAAGGATGGCAATTCAGGGCACTTTAAAATACTTCAACCAGAAAGTGCAAATGGAGATGCCCAGGGGAAACTGAAAGTTGGCTTTGTTAAACCATCTGTCTACCATACCCCTCCTGACAGTGAATGGGGCGATGTTGTCGATAGAATGAACGATGGACACGGCAATCGGCCAAAGGGAGTACAAGTAAACCCAGAAAAACATGATCAGGAAAACGAAAATCTCAGTTTTTTGGGTGATGAAAATCTAGAGTTGAGTAGAATTGCAAAACCGCAGCCAAACTGGGAATTCCCGCGACAAGATGACCTGAAGAATCAATCGGAATCGAAGATACTGCGAGGAGAGAAGAATCCACCAGCTGATCCCCCAAACACTACAAAGACTTTGCACGTTGAAGAACTGAAGAATCTATCAGATTCAAAGATACTTCGAGTGAATGAGAAGAGTATAGCCAATCCACGAGCCAAACTACGGCCTCTGCCAGACTTTAGAAAACTTCTAATGAATGACACTTCCAATGCCAATTTAAAATGAGCCTTTAAAGACGCTGACAATATATATGAATTATTTGGCCAACCATAAATTTGATTTGCTCGTCATTTAACATTTAATTGCACTCATTAAAGAGCCCAACACATCTTATTCAACCGCATTTGCGACAGGTGACAAACAAATTAATGTCTCCGAGATTTATGACCCGCCCACAAACAAAGACCGAAAAGTCAGGCCAAAACAACCTGTTCAATGAACTCTCTGCTGCCAGAGGGAACACAGCCAACACAGCAAAACAAAAAATCAGAAAAACCGTTTAACAAATTACGGCCAACACACGTGCAGTCACCATAAAAACGCACCACACTCTGGGGCTACAGTACGGTGGTACTTCGATGCCCCAACACCCCCACTTCCACTGCCAGCCGTACAGTAGTAACACATCGCATATAACACACATTTACTCCGTGTACGAATGCCGACCGCATATCGCTTATCTGCCGGGCAGGCACTCCGCCTACCTTTTGCCCGATGATGGGTCTGGGTCTCTGCAATACCCTTCCTAACCTTGGGGACTCTTGGCTGTAGAGTTCCCATAACCAAGATGATTATTTAAAGTGTCATAAAGCAGAGTTTCAGTCGAGCTTAGGAGCAGGAAGTTAAAGGGGTTTCCTGACCTTGAAGATGCAGGGTTTTTAATACAAATTAAAAAGAGGGAGTCTGACTTTGCAAGTGCTTAGATGGTGACATAGATTAAAAGTAGTCTAGAAATAAGTTTTCTCAAGTAAGCTCTGCTTTTTCTAATGCATATTTTCCAATATATTTTGAAGTGTAGCACAGCATCCTCCACCTTTGTCTTCGTAAGAGCATTCCAGCTTCGATTCTATTCACAAATCCACCTTGTTCTTTTGGTCTTGGCTTTGGTTTTTTGTGCATTTCGGCAAATCATGGCAAGAACGCCAGGCACGACCACGACACACAGAAACCAAGAGAGAGAGAGAGACCCGGAGCCACAAGTTCCATAGCTGCTGGTGTTGATGTCAGTCCCCAGTTCGTTTTGGCTCCGATCCCCACTCCCCAGAGCCGTTGGCATTCCCCTAACCATTCCCAGTCCCCTCAATGCCCCCGAGTTTGAGCCACAGTCACTCATGACTGCGACCTGAACCAGATACACGATGCACGATAATATAATTTATGGCCCTGCTTGGTGTTTGCAGCTCCTCCGCCGCGTTATGGAATGTTTGATGTTCCCTCGTCGCAGTTTGCCGCTCGGACTCATCAACAAATCGTACATTTGAATACAAATTGCAGCATTAAGGCGGCGGCAGGAGAGGCTTCAGCAAAAGTGTCAAAATTGACATGAAATTATTTATGCTCGCACGAAAGTTGAACTCGTGTCTTGCAGTGTTCCCAATTAGGTTCATCGCCTGAGGCGCCCCCGGCCAATAAATATCCGAGACACATTTCTTTTTTGGTTTGTTAATATCTTTTCGTATATATTTTTTCGATTTTTTTTTGCATATTTAGTTTATTTTCCCCTCTCTCTTTTCCATAGTAGACAATATTTATTTGATGGTTTCAGTGAGCTTTAGCTTTTAGGATTAACTCTAGTTAATGCTTCTGTTTAATCGTAGTAACTGCAACATTAAGAAACTGTGTTTTGTTTAGTTGATCTTTGTTTACGTTTTTCGAATTTAAGTGGAATCTTTGGGCTTGGGATTAAATGAGGAAAGGGAGGTTAAGAAGAAGGTAATAAAATAGGTATACTTTCTCTCTGATTTGCTTAAAATATTTTATGAACTTGAAGGGATCACAATCGTGGAGCTGAATTGACAGATTTTTAGCTTGAAATTTAATTCTGATTTATGGCTTTAATTTCGTTCAGCTGAATTTTCCCTTGAAACACTTTAGTTTCATTAGTTCTTGCTGGCCAAATTCCGCTCGAGTAACACTTAAAAGGGATGTTGAAAAATCCTTTCAGCAATGCACGTTCCCAGGACAATTCCCCAGCTGCAGTGCACTTCTGCTGACTGCTGACCTAATCTCGACCGGCCGCATCCAAGTCACGTACATAATTTCAAAACAAAACCAAATCCGAAACCCCAAATGGCTTCTGATATTTGCTACGACCAAGTACGAGTCTCTGAGGGATCAGCAAGGTCAGAGGGGTACTTTTTGAATTGAAATTGAAATGGTAATGGAAACGGAAACGGAGAAGGAACTTTCGCTTGGCAAAAAACTGAAAATAAATTAGGAAAACACAAAATTGTAAGTTCGTTTGCAATATTTTCATTCGAGACGTTTATATTTTCCACTCTCACTTAGGCATTAGGGCTTAATCGATAGACAATTGGGTTCTATACATAGTACAATAAATAATACTCAGTCTTGCGTAATACAATAATATAACAGATACTAACTAAAAACGAAACTAAATGGGTTCGTTTTGGGGGGGAGGTGGTGTGCCAACATTAGCAGACGTGGCAAATATTTACAAGTGACTAAGCAATTGGGCTGCTACTCCCTCTAGCAGGCCTTGACCCCTGGCCCCCGACTTAACCCACGGGCAATCACGCGGCAACAACAACGACCAATGAGGCGCAATCATCGTCAGCAGCCGCCGCCGGCTGCAAGCACTGCTCCGGCTCTGGCTTCTCCACTGTGGCACTCTGCTCCTGCTCCTCCTCCTGCTGCTGTCCATCTGCCGGGATGTTAATGCAAATGGCAGGCATGGCTGCGGCCAAGTGGCACGATGGCAATGGAGATGAGGATGCAGATGCAGATGCTGATGCTGATGCCGAAGCGGAGGATTCCGCTTTATCCTCCTCCACTGTCGCTGACAGCTTGCACTTTTGCCGCCGCTGCAGCTCGTCCTTCTCCCAGTTGGAAATGCAGGCGGACTGCTGCTGCTGGTGGTGATGATGATGATGCACGGCTGCCAGCGAGGGATACACAAACTTCATGCCGTAGGCAAAGTGACGGGGCTGGTGATGCAGTGCCTCATCGTAGCTGGGCAGTCCGGTGGCGATTGTGTAGCACGGCGGCGATTCGATTTGGTAGAATCCAGCCTCTCCGCCCCGCTGCTGGGCCTGCTGCTGATGATGGTGATGATGATGATGGGGATGCTGCTGGTGCAGCAGCAGGCGACTGGCATCGCAGCTGACCAGGTGCGAGGAGTACGAGTCGCTGGTTGCGTGGATCTGGGCACGTATGTCCTTATCTGCAATAAAACAGAGAATGCGGAGGGAGTTTGTTAGTCGAGTTTGCTGGCAGCGAAGTTTCTTTTGTTGGGATTTGAACAGGGAGAAATAGGAGGGGGGCGGCACTAAGCTAATGGAGTTATAAGTTGGCCTTTAAAAACAGTTGAGTTGCTGATGAACCTAGCACCTCATGAACACAATACTTTCCCTCAGTGTAGCCTCATCCTCTACCCAATCAGCCATCAAAGTTTCCACTCTCTGTCATTACTTTGTTTGTCCATGTCAAAGGACATTTCGTTTGGGGGCTGGCATTAAATTCAATTTAGCGTAAAGGCGCAAACGCTTGAACTTTTCCGAATGCCAGAATGCACAGAAAAAACGGGCAAAAAATCTCCGGCAAGCGGAAAGTTTTCTGCTGACCGGAAATGCCGGCGAGGAGTACAGGCAAAGTTCCTTTGGAGCAGACTGACAGCCGCACGACGACAATAACAACTAGGCAATAATATGCCGGAAGTGCGCGCGTGGCAGGATGGCATGAAATAAAATACTCACACACACACACAGAGGCTGCAATGAAATAAAAGCTCGTCGTCATCCCCGGAAAATATGCAACAGAAGGCATTTAATTTTTATAATGCCACAGCTGTGTGTCTGTTGTTTTCATTTGCAAATTAAGCTTGAGTTGAATTAAGATTGGAAATTTCCATGCATGCTACTCTAAGCCCAGGCCTTCGGGGGAATTTAATTTGGCAGCTTTTTGAGTTACGCCCTTGATTAAAAATGCATGAGGCAATAATTTGCCTCAAATGGAGGCTGCTGCTGCTGCTGGTATTCTGTGTTATTAAATGCAATTTAAACTGCATTCAATAAATAAATAGGGGATCGTGCGCAAGCTACGTTTTTTTGTGGGGATTTCATTTGAGTGCTGGACATTTTTTTAATTGTTCAACTCCCCCGAAAATAGGTGTATTTTTCATAAATTCTGTCAGACGGTGTGTGGTGTGTGTTTTTTCAATTAAAGCGTAGAACAACGCAGGACGGGGGGGGCAAAAAGCCTGTTGAAAAATTTGCGCATTACAATATTAAAACGCAGCGGTAGAAGGGAAACAGTCAGCAGTTCCGCCGCCTGGCAGCAGTTGTTGATTTATTGTTATAACTGCACACATATATCGCAAGTTTTTTCTTTTTTGCTTTTGGCCAGAAGTCCCCACACACACACGAGGACTCTGTGTTTGTGTGGCTGCTCCTCTTTTTTTGACTTTTGTTTCCGCTTTTTCTCGCTGCCCGCTTGATAGACAGCCGGCAAACAGGGCGTTGGACAAGGGGGAGGCGTGGCAGCAGCAGGCTTCATATTTTATGCAAGTGTTGAACAAACAGGGGCGCCCCTGCGAATTTTCCAGCCCCTCAGCCACTCAGTCTCAGGCGTTTCGAGCATTGCAGATGGACACAAAGAAAGCCGGAAAAGCGGAGGAGCAGGAGGTGCTGTCTGCATGGGAAATAAATTCTGGGAAAATTACCACCACTCAAAGGTAATTATATATTTACTGGGGTTTTTTTTTAACGATTAAATGTCGCCAATTAATAGTTATTATAAATATTTGGATTAAATTTTCCTACTGCTTAATTATTTCAAGAACTATGCTTATTTCTCACCGTGTAAGTGAGAGCAAAAAAAATTAGCACTCGATTCGTTGGTGCTCCTTTTGTTTTTCGGCTGCGTTGGCACTTTGCTTTCGTCCTTTTTCCGCTTTTGTGTGCTTCCCCCAGTTGCGGCGCCCAAATGTATGCAACAATTTAAATTCATCGCAATAAGCCGGCACTCGCGAATGGAAAATGGAAACTGGCGAATGGAAAACCCTTTCTTGTTGCCATAAATGTCTGTTAATTTTTTAACTGCCACAGCTATTCGGACGAGCAGAGATTTTGTATGTAAAAATTATTATCATTGCATTTAAGCTGCTCTCAAGTGTTATTAAGCCTGAGGATATTGATTTTTCCTTGTATGGTTGTTGTGTTTTTCAATTTCTCACCATTAAAAGTTTTGCCTTGACCACTAAACGCTGACCGGCAACAAAACAATTTGGTTAATTACGGCACTCAATTTGTGTTTGCTAGCAAAAAGGGAAAAATGAAAACAAATAGCAAACTAACATATTTTATTTTGCAGCTGAAAAAGCAGAGCCAACTTCTAGTTTCCCAGCGAAGGCCATTAAAAATTGAAAAGGGCTGCCGGCCAAGAGCAACTTTTTGTGGTCTTGGCCAAATATGCCACGCTTAATTACATTTTTACGCAACTGAATTATGCAGGACCCCCTACAACATGATAAACATTGGCCCTGGCTCCAGCTTTTGGCCCTAACTAAAAGGACTCACTGATAAATTCTGCGGAGCGCTGCACTAATTGATAACCAGCCAAAGTCTGTGTGTGACGGTTTAATAAATAAAGTGTAAGCCCTGAGGCTGAGGGCAATAGGGAAACAGGTAACAACACGTAACTGGCAACTGGGCCAACAGACACTCTGCTGTTTCTGGCTGGCTGTTTTGGGCCTCGTTAAGTATTTATAAGGTAAACAGTGCGAGAGGCCACGTAGCCGGCATTAAATGCACAAAAGCCGAGACGACTCGGGCCTAGGCAGTTGCTTAATTATAAATGACACACGTACTATACTCCGTACTACGGTATCCTGGCCAACTCCTGCCCTATCCCGGCAACCACTTGGTATCTATGTAGGCCAGATCCGCACGGGAGGCAACATAAAACCGGCGAGGCAAGGGGAGCCGGAAAAAAAGCACAGAACACGACACTAACGAAACTAATTAGACGACGCATTGGACGCCCGAAAGCAGGCAGCGCACATATCGCTCAAATTGATATTTTAGGCATAGCACATCCACCTACTATATGCTATATAGTATCTGGCCTGCTGCCTTTGGTCGCGTGTCGTAATCGCAGGGCAAAGTTTTTAAGGCTCGTTAGCACAAAATTGACAGTTTGACAGTTGAGTTGGCCAGGCTTTAATGCCACGGCCCTTTTGGCCCGAGAGCAGGAGGAAGTGGAGTCCTGTCTTCCTGTATACCAAGGCCCAAGTTTGCCTGGCCTAAATAAATCATTTGGCTAAATTGGTCTGCAAAAAGTTTGACACTTGAGTCGGAGGAGACTTGTTAGTCGTGTAGGTTGTTTTAGCCAAAGCCCTTCGCTCGCTTCGGTTCTTTCTTTTTTCCCCGCTTCAATTTAGTTCAGAATCTGGGATATTGGGTTGAGTTTTTGGTTTGCGTTCGGATTGGTTGCGTTGTTGTGGTGCCGTAATTACGTGTAAAGTGCCTAAACATATGATTTATTTTGGGTTCTACGGACTGTTGATAGGTGCAACAGGTTCGGGGCACTTTCGTGGCAGATAAGATATATATTTACATGGGCTATATTTACACGGAATCGGGGTTGAGTGTGCTGGCGGTAATCTGCTGGTTTTAGGTGGCTTTCGGCGATAACAGTTTGTGTCAAAGTTTGATTGATTCGGGATTTAATACGAGGCTGGTGGAGTTAGCCCATCAAAGGTGACTAGTATTTCCTAATTAAATTCTATTTTTCAAATATTTGTAGATATTAAATATAGCAAATATTCAAGTCTAACTTTACCAAAACTTCCTCAAAAATGTCACATTTTATACTCAGTCTTTACCATCTGCCGCACTTGTTTATGCCCGATTTCCCTTGACTTTAACTATCCGGCTGAGTGATATGGTCCATCATTATTATATTATATTACGCTTTATCGCTGCGGCCCACAAAACGAAACATATAAATATCAACGCACAATTTCACGCCTTTCACGCAGAGCAACAAATTTTGGGGCTCAATTCGACATTTTCCCCCACAGAGGCCACAGAGAGCGAGAAAAGCGAGAAAAGCGAGGGGGTCGTGTGGGTCGGCTCCATAGTCTCCGACTCGAAACATTATCGCTATCATAAAGGGGGCACAATGCCGCTGGCAAAGGCGAGTCAATTTAATATTATAAATATGCGGCACATATATTTTGTGGCATAATAAACTTGTGTATCTAAAATTACAACAGAACGATGCAAAAGGCCAAACGGCTGCCTGGCTGCCTGACAATTTCGAAGCGCGCCAAAAAATTTATGGGGCCCTGGAACACAGAGTCCTCCTCCTCCCAGGGAGAACGAAAAGATTCCTCCTCTCCGGAGACTGTTTCTGTTTCTGCATTTTATATTGTTTAGCCGCCTGAATAAATGGCCGGAGATAAGGCTTTTGATTAAGGCTTTTGGGGGCGAGGAGGACCTAACATAAAAGCCAGATGTATGTCAGCAGATATTCGGGATACTTACTGCATTTCTTCCAAGTGCGGAACTTCCGGTAGAAGTAGCAGCTGAACAGGATAAAGACCAGCGAGAGGACGACCAGCGAGCTGACCACTCCGATCCACAGATAGTTGATGATCACATGCATGTCCGCCTCGCCGAAGATCTGGCTGAACCAGTTGGACTCGGCGGCGGCGGCATCCTCGGATCTGTCCCGAAGATCGGCCAGGTCCAGGACCACCGACTTGGACAACTGTTCGGTGCTGATGCTGCCATCCGGCGACCAGCCGCCGCTGGGCGGTGCCGGGTCATAGTTGACCGCCGCGTTGCCAATCCGCTGGAGCAGAGCATTGAACGAGTTGAGGGCGTCGATGTGGCGCAGATCGTGGGCGCTGGGGATCTCGAAGGTGATCTGGTTCTGCTGCAGGTGCTCGGCAATGGCCGCGGGACTCATGCTGCTGGCCGGTGCGGCTATGAACTCCGCGTACAGCTCCTCCGCTGGAGTGGTGGTCTCCACCACTGTGGGGTAATCCGTGGTGCTGATCATTTTGATTTGTATTTTCTTGTATTTATATTTTGGGTTTCGAATATATCTGTATTATGAATATATATCTGGCGAATGGCACAAACACTGCCGCTGCCGCACGACAAACACGTAAACAAATCGCACTGCGCGCTATATATAAGTGATGGGCTCGATTTCGACTCGATTCGATGTCGGTTTTTCACGATTTTCTTAAGGGTTTTCCCGCTCGTGTTTCGCTGCGTCCGTTCGCTGGAGCGGCTGTGGGCTGACTAACTCTCGCTGTCCAACTCGAATGCCTATGTTGCTTCTCTGAGCAGCGAGAGAATCGGCGGGGATTTATTTGCTTGCCACTCAAGTCGAGCTCTCCCGCTCCGTTTCTCCGCTTCTCTGTTTCTCTGAGACTCTCTGCATTGAGTGAGTGAGCGGGTGAGTGAGTCCACTCGGAGGAATCAAGTCAAGTTGCGAGTTAAAGAAGCATGCAATTTCTGGCATGTCTTTTATGTTTTTAAATGTTTCGCGTCCTTTCAGTCCTCGCCTGACCCAGTTTGGCTAAAAAAATAAGAACCAAAGAAAGCGTTTGGGCAAGGGGACTCCTTCCTCACCTCGGTCACGTTCGTTGTTTAAAGTTTTTCCCAGTTTTTCCTGCGTTTTTCACGCAAATTTGCCAGAAGCCAAAAGTTTCAGTCTCTGCTGGTTTTAATGAAACCCCAAAAACCGGGGTGTTGTATGTGCCACTTGATAAGCTGCGAGTTCGGGATGAATTATGGCTGTGTTAAAGTTTTCCTGCGGCGTGATAAATTAATGAAGAATATTTTCAAGTTTTTGCCATCATTTGAACTCTAAACCAGCTTTAGTCTCTTTAATGTTTTAGTCCAGCCAATATCTCATGTTTTAGCCCAGTTTAAAGGCAAAAACTGTAACTGGAACTGCAAATCTCGGCTATTATGAGTCCCTCGAGCGTTAGGTTGCCGCAATGCTTCCTGCTCTGCCTTCCCAAAAAAAGAAAAAGGACCTAGAAAGAGCATCAGGGGAGGCAGGCAGGATACTGGCCACAGCACGCTTCATTTGAGCTCTTGCTGACCATAAGCCGGCAGCAGGGGCAACAACTCGGATGCACAAAAACGTGCCAAAAGTATTCTGCTCAGAAAGTGGAACAAATGCAACCCCGACACTCACTCACTCACTCACTCACTCACTCACTGGGAGACTCACTCGAAAACCAGTTTGACTGCCGCACACTCAATGGGAAATTTTCTCTCATCAAAAGATTTTCCTCTCGGCCTATGCGCACTTCCACCCACGAATTTCCCATTCGCTCTCCGCTCTCATTTTCCGGAGCATAGCGACGAAAATGAGCAGTCGCCGGCAGTCGCCTTTGAACTGCGCCAAGCGAAAGGTCACAACACACACACCACTCTGCGTGGGTTTCCCCTTTTCGTACGCAACTCCTGGTGCTTCCTGGTGCTTGCTGGTACCAGGAAAAGTGCGCCTTGTAATTGCCGCGGGAAATTGAAATAGATGCCCGATAATAAGCACTTAGCTCGAGACCGAAGTCACTCGATAAATGCATTAAAAACTTTACCCAGCCGCCGAAAACTTCGCTGCTGCGAGTCTCTGTGCACTTTGGCGAGCGGCAAGCTTATCGTTAATTAGCTTTCGACTAATTCTGAACTTGAGCATAAGTTTTAGCAGCGAACTGCAGCGATTTTAATCGATGCGTGTTTTGACATTAAAGGAAACTTTGGCCACCGCAAAGAGGTTCTAAAGAAGAATTTAAAAAAAAATTATCATTGTGAACTTGCCAATTTCTTTGATGGTTTATAAGCTTCTTTGAGACTTGGGCTGCTCATAAGGGGGTACTTATTCTAAACTTTGGTTAAAAGAGTAATGAAAACTAATGGTTATATTTTATTATAATCTCCTGATAATATATCTTTATTAAAAAATGTTTTAAACATAAGTAAAACAGTTTAACAAGGAAACTATGTTCTAAGGACGAGATTTTAGAGAATTCTGTTTGGAAATCTATCATAACTTAATCAAAAATTCATTAATTTGATCCCGGATAACTTTGGTATGCTAGTTTTTACTAGGTTTATTAATCTGCATATCAAATTTAAAGATTTAAAAAATTCACATTTTTTCTTAATTTTTGACAATTTTGACGATGTAACCCCTTATAAAATTTTAAAAAAATTAAGTAAAATATTTTTTCCACCAAACATGTTTTAATCGATGTGGCTTTTGATGCTGATCAAGAATATATATATATATGATTTCTTCACCTTTTAGCAAGGTTCTAACTGCAATTATAATGTCAGAAAAGGGCAAGGAAAAATATAAATTGTATTTTTTTTAAGAGTCAAAACAAAGCGGAATTACATACGTCCAATTTATTTATTTATTTTGTACACTTTACCTAATTAGAGTACAAATAACAACCATAGCTGCTGTGGCTTTCACCGTCCATTTTATATTTCCTTCTTTTGTTATATGAAAATCATGAAATAAAATGTCAGTTGTGTTAACTATTTTTTTCCACATTCACCTGGGCAACATAACAAGTATTTCCATTTATTTACCATTAATGCCTTGGGCTAAGTAAATTTCTAAAACGTTCCACATAATCAAATTGTTTTCTTTTGTGAATTCCATAGAAAATAAAAAGAAAAGAAGTGAACACAGACAATTTGATTTGATAAAATTCCCCTTTGTGTCTTCGATAACATTTGTTCGCATTTCTCCGTTCTGTAATCCAATTTTGATGGCAATGCAAATTAAATTCGCATCACTTAACTTGTCGCATTCAATCTGCCGAGATGGAGAGTCATCCCTAACCCTCTGATTTTCCACACTTTCCCAGCTTTTCCCGGCGAAACAGAAGATGGGTTTGATAAACAAGTTTGCACCTCTTTCATTTGTGTGCAGCGAAGGATGAAAACCTCACAGACAGCCAAGAGATTTTAATATGATTTCTTAGAGACACACAAGTACACATAAATATGTATATACATATATATAAAATCCTGCTTTCTGCACTCTGCCTTTACAAAATATATGGAAGGACACACATGCCAGCGCATGCAGATGCTCTGTGACACCCGACTAAAAGTAAATTCATTAAAAATTCCATCATAAAAATACCTCGGCTGCTGCTCACGTCAGCGCCCGAAAAAAAGTGGAGGAGCCAAGACTTGTATTCTTTTCACTAACTAACTAAAAGTAAACCATAAAATAGACAGGATGGCACGGGGCGGCTGGGCGGAAGCGGAAGCTATCTCCGCTGGCTGTCCTTTGAGCAGGACCCGTTCCGCCTTCGTCTTATCTTGCAGCTTCCATCACACTTCACTTACATGCTCTTTAACATGTCAACATGTCAGGGTGTGTGTATCGGAGCGGGTGTGCGGGTGTGCGAGTGTGCTAGTGTGTGACATAGTGACATAATAAAATGTTACTTTAGTTAGTAGTTTAGACGTCGAAAGCACCGCAAAAAGATGCTCTCCCACAGTGGCGAAATGCGGCGCTAAGAAACTTCTTTTCCTCTGCGGAATTTTCCTGGTCTCTGAAAGGCGTTGGTTTAAGTGCAGTTCGGGTGAGCTACTTGGATCTGGAAATGTCTGCCAGACGAAAATCTTTTACTTTCTGGCAGAGCTTACAAAATATGAAAGTTTCTGGAAAACTTAACTACATATATTTAATAGTATTTGGTTTAAGGTTTTATTTCGTTATGACTTTGCAGTCTAAATTTTCTGATTGATAAAGTATTAAATGATTGATTCATTTAGAATAATATTTAGACCTTCTTAATTCTTAATTATCTTTAAGTAAATTTTCCTACCCAATAAGTTTACTTTACACACTTGTATTACTAACCAATTAATCAACAAATCTAATCTTGATCTAATTAAGACGCACCCATATCTACTTATCATTATGTGTTCCAAATAAACAAGCCATTTCCAATCGCATTAATATCCTGTTTAACCCCTGCAAATATTGTTGAATTTGTAACAGCCTCTGAATAAACAACGAGATCCAAACCAGTTCCCTTTCATTATTCAAATCGATGCAGCAGATCCCAGAGCAGGCCACACGTAACATGCAAAAGTGATTTGCGATGCGCCGTGTATTCATGCCATCAATGGCAAATTATGCATTTAATGGCCAGATGCAATTAGCAATCGGAAGGACCTTTAAGGATGCCAACCCCAACCCCAACCCATCACACACACACACAACACACACGCTATCCGATTGCCATCGCTAGCGTGTTGCGCATAATTGCCCAAGATTAACATAAATCAATCAAAAGGCATAAAAGCACCTTTGTGCGTTACCTTTGTGAGCGGAGCTGCATATGGCAAATGCCTGTGAAATTGCGCAGAAAGTTTTGCGAGCTCACAAAGGATATGCAGGACGAGAAGTGAAAGAAATGCAAACAATGCAAAGGAAAAATAAAGGAGGTTGAGGAGCGAAGAACTCAGTGCTAAGCCGTCCGGGTAAACAAATACAATTGCATAAGTCCTGGTGCAGTTGTTGTCCTTCTTGCTGTTATTTTTCTAGTGTTACGTGTCCTTGTTTTGTGGTAGTGTGGGCACTGTGAGAAATTCTTTTGCTGCATTTTGAATGCTAAATTAGAAGAAAGTATTTAGAAAGGGGGTTTACAAATTAAATACTTCTAGGAGAAATGGAGTTTTTATATTAAACAAAGTATAAAATTAATCTTTATTAAAGAAATCAATATTTTTGGGATTATATTAATAGAAGTTATATCCTTTATTCAATTATATTTATAATATTGATGCATATTTTACATAAATAAGGTCTACTAAATTTAAGAACTTCAAATGTGTCTTAAAAAGGAGAATAAAGAGAACAAAATAACTTAAGTTGGGCATTACACTGTCAAGTCTTAAGAAGTATTAGGAATACAATTTAATTATTTTAAATTAGGAATTTCTTATAGTTATTTTTGCAGTGTCTCTGGTCTGCTTATGTATGTGCAAGTCTGTTTATCATATGTGCGCTTGATTAGCGCTGACAACATATGCAGGCAGGCATTGCCAGACATCAGGCCACAGGACCGCAAAAAGGACTGCCAACAGGACTCTGTTGACAAACAAAACAAACAAGTGCACATTTTTGTGCCGAGCTGCATATTTTGCCTTTCTGGCCCAACTACAACAACTACAACAGGAACGGGACGGCCAGAAGAAAACAAATAAAGAGGCCTTTTCTCCACGCTCCCCATTCCCCTCCTGCTGCCTGCTGCAAGTCCTGCATCCTGCTGCAAAACAAAGGGTCCTGTATCACGGAGCTGTTTTAAAAGGATTTGCAGTTGAAATATGCTCGGGGCATTGCTGCTGTAGTTTATGCAAAATAGAAGAGAGACGCCACACAAATGAACACTGCTGATTCTTTCTTTCTTTTTTGGCAAAGGATAAAGCCAGGAATTCAACTGGAAAGTATTCATCTTCGAGACAGAAAAAAAATCAGAGATTCAAGGAGTTATCGCAGTTGTTTATTCAAGGACACTTCTTCAGTAATAAATTAGCTGGAAAACAGGTTAAGATAGACTTACCAAATTGAAGTTATAAGCCTTTCACATTTATTTAGCAGCTTTGAGCAACGTTTGCTAAGTGAAAAGAAAGTTGGACTGGTTTTCCATTCATCATGTTTATGACAGCACAACATTTTTGAAAATTCTTGAAGGATTCTACCCCTCACTCTCTCTCTCTCTCCCCCTCCTAGACAAGGCTTTGAGTTTTCCAAGCCAACTAACTAATTAATCTACTTCAAGAGCATTCCCTGCCATTTCGACCTACATTAATTTCCTATTCATTGTCCGGGCGTCGCAATGGGCGATGTTGCAACATCAGTCCAAAAAGTGGTTGTGGCAGCATCAGCTGTTGCCCCACATAGATCTGCCACACCAGCACCACCCTACCACCCCCCAATAAACAACCCACCAGCCACCCCCCCTCGCGTGCCATTTGCGCATATTTCGCGCACTTCAAAAGTTTTCGCTTGCTTATTAAGAGAACCCGCGAAACAAAAAGAGGGCCGAAAACAAATTTTTTCGCCATAACTCAAGTGTGGCAGTCAGACAAACAAATCTACACCGTGGAAATAGCAACAAAATGGGTCATAAAGGGGCACTAATCCAAGACCTAAGAGAGCCTTTATGTTTAAATATAAAACTGAGTTAAGGACCTCTAAAATATTAAATTGTGCAAGCTGAAACAGTATTTTAAGCTCTTTTATGATGGAGTTTAAATTTTCACCAAGTGTTGCTTGAGAATTCATTTTTAATAAATTAAATATACAATTTTATGGGTATAATTGGATTCAAGAAGTTGTAATTCAATTCTATTTACTTTTACAAAAAAATAAATGCATCAGAAATTAAATCTAACAAACAACTATAATTCGAATTAAGTAATACTTATCAAACAAACTCTTACTATAATTTTTAAAATTATTATGAAATATTTAGCTCTATGATTCCCCATTAAAAAAGGGAGTTACAGAAATCCCCTTAAGTAATTCAAGATCATTGCCTGGATAATGTCATGTTTCTTTCACTGTAAACAAATAAACGAATGCCGGAGAGCCGGAGTCCCTGACACGGCCGTGCTGCTGTCTCCGGCTCCGGGGCTCTCCGGCCCTTGGTCGAGTGCGACTACGGGGCATCCGTATCCGGAAGTTGGCTGCACGCTTCCGTTTTCGGTGCCTTAAAATTAATGAGCTGAGCTGAGCGGAGTGGCGCGGCGGCGTTGCCACACTTTTCGCAACTAATTCCCAACAACTTGTTACAGCAGCGAAACTTTTGCCAACCCAACGAGGACGAAGGAGGACGAAGGACTACCGCCGACCCACGACCTTCCTGCCTCACGCCGCACGCCGCACGTATCCGTATCCGTATCTGTCCGTGGTTTTTTCTGCCCTCCATCCTCGTGCCCATCCTCCCATCCCGTCCTCTTCTACCGGCAACTGGCAACGTTATTTGCGCAAAATTTTCGCTTCAAAGTTTGCTTATTGTTTACGTGCGTTGCTTCATTAAGACCTAACAAGGTGGGGGCGCCGCTGCCGGTGCTGGTGGATCCTCCTCCCCGGTTAGTTGACTTACGGATATATAGTTACACTCCGGCACAGTACAACTTGAATTGGGTCAGACACACTCAGCGAACTTGCAATTGTTGTGCTCTCCTTGTGCAGCATGGGTTA
Source organism: Drosophila nikananu (assembly GCA_008042635.1). NCBI lineage: Eukaryota > Metazoa > Arthropoda > Insecta > Diptera > Drosophilidae > Drosophila > Drosophila nikananu. The sequence continues at coordinate 1,758 of VNJV01013235.1, read as the reverse complement.
AGCACGGAGCACAGGGCACCGGGGTGTTGAGAGGGGTAGGTTATGATTCCGAGAGGCGCGTGTTTATTTGCTTTTGATATAGATTGGATTGCGGCATAAGTGTGCAGGGCAGATCATGGGACAGATAAAGTTACCGCCAGTTGCCAGGGCAAACTCGTGTTCCGACAAATGAAACTCTTGATTAAAGTTGGCAGTTCTGAGTTCTTCTTAATGGAATTAAAGCGAGAAAGTAAGCGGGGAAGGAAATAAGATAGCAGGGCTCTAGGAGTACTGCTGGGAAATTTTAAAATAATAAATTTGGATACTGTTTCATAAGGAACCGAAATCTTCATATATCAGTAACCAAAGATGGAGTTCACAATTGAAAAAGAATTCTACTAGGTTACTAAGCACTTGAGCATTCTATTTCATTACAAGGCCTTTGTTTTACCTTCTAAAATTCGATTACATTTTCCTTTACGACTTTGCGCATTACTCAATAAATTGTCTTAAATCTAACAATGATTTTAAAAACCTATGCCTTATTATTCACCTAACAAAAGTCTTCCAATAATACTAGTACCTCCATAAAAATAATGTTTGTTCACTTAAAAAAGCTTTTAAAATTACTTATTCTTAACAAATACCAATAGCATCCCCAAATTACAGCAAAACCCAGGCAATTTAAATTATTTAAAGTCCTCCCCAACCCAAACCCAAACATTACAAATTCTCTAAAAATTGAAACAACCCTCCGTTGCACAGTGGTCGGGCTTGTATGGAGCGGCGGCCATAAATACTTCTAGCAGACATATCGTTGTGAAATTTTTACTGTATGTTCTTTGAAAAATAAGAATTGCAAAAATGTAAAAAATGGGCGTGGTCGCTAATATTTACGCCCACCGCAAAGCAAAAACCGCAAAATAGCACCTAAAAGTATGCTTTAAATATCTTATAGAGGAAGTTTTTAAATAAAAATATTTAAATTTTCTGGTTTTGATCCGTTCTGCAGCTGAAATTTTTTAAAACATTATCTATAAACATTGACCATTATTTTAAAATTAATTTCATCGTCGTATCAGGTGGCCACCACTTTTGAAACTCTGAAACTCTCTGCTAAACCATGCTGTGTCTTTACACAGGTTTCACAATCACTTAATAAACTAAAAACAACTCGTCAGAAACTCTAAAACTGCAAAAAGTTACAGTAAAAACCTTTCTTTGTAATATTAAATGATTCCATTTGAAAAACACTTTCTTTTTAACGCGTAATAATATTTTAATTGCGACCGTCATGACGGTTAACTAGAAATTAGACCTTGGAATAAAGGGAGACGGCGTTAGTATTTTTAATTTTTTAGTACTTTGGAGCGCCTAGGCGCACTTGTCGTAAGTTGTTCTTATATCAAAAAACATTGACAAATACACTAGTTAAGATTTCATTACGGGAATCGGGGGGGAACACAACTAAAACTTTAACAAAACATAGAAAAGACGTTCATAAAAAGCTCAAAAAAGGTTAAATTAATTTAAATGTCACATAAATGTATTATCAATAGAAGAAATATTACAAAAATAATTTTATAAAGTAAATAACTTTAACTTTCAAAACCATTTTAAATCGTACAATTTGAACAATTATAGCCCGAGTTTGAATGCTTTAAAGTTTGGAATTGTCTCTTGTCGAATGCTCTTCGTACAACTGCGAGCAGCAAAAGAACACAAACTCGCAACTTCAGTTCTATTTTTGGAAAGCACCGTTAGCTTTGCAGAAAAAAG
>VNJV01013229.1:0-14983 GCA_008042635.1 Drosophila nikananu | reverse complement strand
TACGTCCGGACCGCATTCCCATCGGAGAGGTGCGCGGCGCCGAAGCGCTCGATCTGCTCAAGGCGTGGGGCACCGGACATCCCGGCGGCATCGGCACGCTGCACGCCGGCTCAGCGCTCGCAGCCCTGCACCGTCTCGAACAGCTGATCCAGGAGGCTGTGGTGACGGTGCCGCGCGGCATGATCGCGGAAACCATCAATGTGATCGCCGTGCTGTCCGGGCGCGGGACTGCGCGGCGGCTGACGGAACTTGCAACGGTGGACGGACTGGATCCGGCAACAGGCCGTTACCGCCTGACCTCGTTTGATGCCCCGCCTGGCGAAGCAGGGCGTTCACATTCCTTCAACCTTTCCAGCATTGAGAGCACCCTCTGATGTCGCAGACCCTGTCCGCGCGCGTCATGACGCGCGCCCATACCAGTCGCCTGTCCCGTCTGACCAGTATGGCGGCCATCGCGCTGTTTGCTGCAACCTCCTCCGCCTGGGCGTCCGGCTCCGGAATGCCGTGGGAGGAACCGCTCAACCAGATCCTGGAATCCATTCAGGGACCGGTCGCGCGCATCGTCTCGGTGATCATCATCACCGTGACTGGCCTGACCCTGGCCTTCGGGGAAACGTCGGGAGGCTTTCGACGCCTGATTCAGATCGTCTTCGGTCTGTCCATCGCTTTTGCGGCGTCGAGTTTCTTCCTGTCCTTCTTCTCCTTCTCCGGGGGAGCATTGATCTGATGGTGGGATATGACGACAACGCGGTGCCAGGCTTTCATGTTCCGGTGCATCGCTCCCTGACCGATCCGATCCTGCTGGGTGGCGCCCCACGGACGCTGGCGATCGCTAACGGCACGCTGGGCGCGGCGATCTCGCTGGGTCTGCGGCTCTGGCTGGTCGGCGCGGTGTTCTGGATCGTAGGCCACAGCCTCGCGGTCTGGGGTGCGAGGCGCGATCCGCTGTTTGTCGAAGTGGGGCGGCGGCATCTCCGCTATCCCGCCTGGTTCCGGGCATGAGGAGGGCACGGCGATGATGTCCCTTGGCGAATATCGCAATCGTGCGGCACTTCTGTCGGATTACCTGCCCTGGGCCGCGCTGGTCGAAAAAGGTGTCGTCCTGAACAAGGACGGCTCCTTTCAGCGCACCGCGCGCATTCGTGGTCCGGATCCATGCGCGCCGCAACACTCGGCATGGGCGGCGACTGGCATGATCTCGGTGGCGGAATGACCGATGATGAACAGTCGGGTGTGGACGGTTTGCCTGGTGTCTCGCTCCAGCCGCTGGCGCGGATCGATGATCCGGACGAGCGCAAATGGGCCAGCGAATGGCTGGGCCAGATTTTTGTCAGTGAAGGGATCGCGCTGACGCCGGAGGTGAAATCCTATCTCTGGTCGGCCCTGAATTCCCTCGCGTCCTCCCCGGAGGAGGAGCGGACCCTGTCGGGCCTGGTCGCACTTCTTCAGTCCAACGCATTGAAGCAAGCGCTCGCCCCTTACTGCCTCGGCGGTCCCTACGGTCGCCTTCTCGATGCTGACACCGAGCGTCTGGGTGATGCCGATGTGGTGGTATTCGAGACCGAAGGGCTGATCGGCTCTGGCGCCGCGTCTTCCGTCCTGTCCTACCTGTTTCACCGCATTGAAGGACGGCTGGACGGGCGACCCACCCTGCTGGTGATCGACGAAGGCTGGCTCGTTCTCGATGACGGGAATTTTTCCGGTCAGTTGCGTGAATGGCTCAAGACGCTGCGGAAGAAGAACGCATCGGTGATTTTTGCCACGCAGTCCCTGTCCGATATCGCCAATTCCCCGATTGCGCCAGCAGTGGTGGAAAGCTGCCCGACGCGGATTTTCCTGCCCAATGAGCGCGCGATCGAGCCGCAGATCATGGCCATCTATCGGGATTTCGGCCTCAACGACCGGCAGATCGCCATTATCGCCCGTGCTGCGTCGAAGCGGGAATATTACTGCCAGACGCAACGCGGCAACCGTCTGTTCGAACTCGGGCTCGGGCCGGTCGCGCTCGCCCTGTGCGCCGCATCCGGGAAGGACGATCACACGCTGATCGATGCTGTGCTGGCGGAACATGGGCAGGGTGGTTTTCTGTCCGCCTGGTTCGAGGCGCGTGGTGTCACATGGGCCGCCGACCTTCTGCGGGACGGAGGTATGCCATGACGGAAAAATCTTTCCGTATTCGCGCAAAACATGTCCGCTTCGGCTGTGTCGTGACTCTTGGCCTCGTTTCCTTTGCGTCCCTCCCGCCAGCCCATGCCCAATGGGCGGTGTATGACGGGGCCAATCACGTGCAGAGCATCCTGATTGCAGCGCGCGAACTCCAGCAGATCGATAACCAGATCACGTCACTGGCCAACCAGGCGCAGATGCTGGTGAATCAGGGTCGTAATCTCGCGACGCTCCCCCTCTCGACACTGTCGACGCTCCAATCGACGGTTTCCCAGACCACAGCACTTCTGGCTCAGGCGCAGAACATCGCCTACAGCGTGCAGTCGGTCGAGCAGCAATATCAGCAGTCCTACTCATCCGTCTCGTCTGGCATGTCTGACAGCACCCTGTTCAGCCAGGCGCAGACGCGGTGGCAGAATTCCGTGGGCGGGTTCGAGGATGCGCTGAAACTCCAGGCCCGGGTGGTGGGTAACATCCCGTCCGACAGTTCGGCCATGACGCAGCTTGTCTCCGCCAGCCAGAATTCTACGGGCGCGTTGCAGGCCGCGCAGGCCGGAAACCAGCTTATGGCTCTGCAATCGCGCCAGTTGTCCGACATTCAGGCGGAACTGGCCGCCAACGGTCGGGCTGCTGAACTGGAACGTGCCCGACAGGCTGCGAACGAAGCGGGGGCCGAGGCGCAATACCAGCATTTTGCGCAGTACGACGCCTATGTCCCCGAGGCGGTCTCTGTTCCCGGTTCGGGAGACTGATCGATGGACGCCAGCAATGTCGGCATTATCGACGGGTTCCTGAACACCTTCGAGACAACCATCGATTCCGGTTTTGGATTGCTGCGGGGCAGCGTCGTGTCCCTCGCCGGATCGCTCTCCGTCCTTGATATGCTGCTGGCAGGGCTGTTCTGGGCCTGGGCGGTGGACGAGGACATTGTCCAGCGTCTGGTCAAAAAGACGCTTTACGTCGGCTTTTTTTCCTTCGTCATCAACCATTTCAGCCATCTTTCGAGCATTGTGTTCAACAGCTTTGCCGCGCTCGGTCTTAAAGCGGGCGGCGGCTCGCTGGCACTTTCCGATTTCATGCATCCCGGCCGTCTGGCCGCGACCGGCCTGTCCGCAGCACAACCGCTGCTCGATGCGGCCAGCAAACTGGCGTTCTCCTTTGGCGCAATTGCCAGCATCGTGCAGATCCTCGTGCTGCTTCTGTGCTGGTTCATTGTCCTCGCGGCCTTCTTCATTCTCGCGGTGCAACTCTTCGTCGCGATCGTCGAGTTCAAGCTCACCAGCCTCGCCGGCTTCGTGCTGATCCCGTTCGCCCTGTTCAACCGCACGGCCTTTCTGGCCGAGAAAGTTCTCGGGAATGTTGTCTCCTCCGGTGTGAAGATCATGGTGCTGGCGGTCATTTCCGCCATCGCCTCTGTTCTCTTCAAACAGCTCACCACCTCCTACGGGAACAGTGCGCCGACCATCGGGCAGGCGCTGTCGGTCGTACTGGCCTCACTCTGCATGGTCGGGCTCGCAATCTTCGGCGGCTCCCTCGCCAACGGCCTGATCTCGGGCGCGCCACAACTTGGCGCAGGCGCCGCCGTGGGCACCGGTATGGCGGTCGGCGCCATGGGAGCGGCGGCTGTCGCGGCCCCGGCTGCCATCGCGTCCGGTGGTGGGGCGGTTCTGGCCGCGACGGCCGCTGCCGCACGCGGTGGGGCCGCTGCCGCGGGAGCGGCGTCGAGCGCTTATTCCGTGGGTGCCATGAGCGCTGCTGGCGGGAGTGCGGGAGCGCGCATGGCTGCCGGACTCGGTGGTGTCGCGCGTGCGCCGGGTGCTGCAGCCATGAACGCAGCAAAGAGCAGGGCGTCCGGCGCAGCAGCGTCCATGAAACAGAGTTACGGCGCCGGGGCTCGCAGCGCCTTCACCGCGACAGGGGGGCGCTTTACCGGCGGATCCGCATCCGATGCCACCTCAGGTGGGGGCGGTGGAGAGGCTGGTGGTTCGTCCGGCAGCGGCGGCGGCAATGGCGGCCCTCCCTCTGGTCCCGACAGCAAGCCCCCGCGCTGGGCACAAAAAATGAAGCGCCGCAATGCCGCGACCCACGCGGCCGAGGCGGCCCATGTCATCCGCTCCGCCGATGGCGGCGGCGGATCCGCATCCATCGATCTTTCGGAGAAACAATGATGTTCCGTCGCTCCACCACACGGTACGGGATTACGCCCGCGCCCGTGACACCCTATCAGCAGGCGGCCCAGATCTGGGACGAGCGGATCGGCTCCGCACGGGTGCAGGCCCGGAACTGGCGGCTGATGGCTTTTGGCAGTCTGTTCCTCTCGGCAGCACTCGGGGTCGGTCTGGTCTGGCAGTCCGCGCGTGGGACCATCGTGCCCTGGGTCGTGCAGGTCGACAGGCTTGGGCAGACACAGGTGATCGGCCCCGCGACCACGTCCTATGTCCCCACGGATCCGCAGGTGTCGTGGTATCTGGCGCGTTTCATTGAAGATGTGCGTGGCCTGTCCGCCGATCCGGTCGTTGTGCGGCAGAACTGGCTCCGGGCTTACGAGTTCACCATGATTTCCGGCGCACAGGCGCTGAACGACTATGCCCGCCTCAACGATCCATTCTCGCGGATCGGTCATGAGCAGGTCGAAGTCGATGTGTCGTCGGTAATCCGCGCATCGCCCGGCAGTTTCCGCGTTGCCTGGACCGAGCGGCATTATCGCGATGGCGCCTTCACCGGAACCGAACGCTGGACCGCCATCCTCACGGTCATGATCGTCACCCCGCGCACGGCCGATCGTCTGCGGAAAAATCCCCTCGGCATCTACGTCACCGCCATCAACTGGTCGAAGGAACTCGGACAATGATCCGTATGGTCTTGCGCGCCCTGCCGCTGGCGCTGCTCACTCTGTCGGCCTGTGCCGGACAGTATCATCCGCCCGCCATTCGCTATGACGACGCGATGCGGGCAACACGCCTGCCCGATCCACCCAAGCCGGTGCAGGTGGTGGAAGTCGCCAGACCTTTGCCGCTGCCGGGCCAACTGAAACCGCTACCGCCGCGCAGAGTTCAAGCCCGGCATGTCGCACCGGACGTCGCCGACCCGGCCGCGCGTGTCATTCAGGCCAATCTGGCCGCGCGCATCCAGCCGACGCGGGCGGGCTTCATCAATGCCGTTCAGGTCTATCCCTACAGCCCCGGCGCGCTCTATCAGGTCTATGCTTCGCCCGGCGACATCACCGACATCATGCTCCAGCCGGGCGAGAAGCTCGTTGGCAGCGGTCCGGTTGCGGCCGGAGACACCGTGCGCTGGGTTATCGGTGACACGTCAAGCGGCAGTGGCACTGCCAAACGTGTCCATATCCTGGTCAAACCGACCCGCCCGGACCTCACGACCAATCTGATCGTCAACACCGATCGCCGGACCTATTTGGCGGAGCTGCGCTCGACGCCCGCGACCTATATGGCGTCCGTGTCGTGGGACTATCCCGAGGACGATCTGATCGCGCTGCACCGGCAGGATGAGGCGGCCGATGAAGAAGCGCCCGTGGAGACCGGGCTCGACCTGGACGATCTGCATTTTCGCTATGCCATCCAGCCCGCGAAAGGGGGTGTCCCACCGTGGCTGCCTACGCGCGCCTTTGACGACGGACGGAAAGTTTATATCGCGTTTCCGAGCGGGATCGGGCAGGGGGATCTGCCACCTCTCTTCGTGCTGGGACCGGACGGCAATCCGGCGCTGGTCAATTATCGCGTCCGTCAGAACTGGATGATCGTCGACCGGCTGTTCGCCGCAGCCGAACTGCGCCTCGGCGACAAGACCAGCGAGCAGCGCGTGCGCATCGTCCGCACGGACGGGCGGCCGTCATGAGCGAGGAGAGAGAAGAGGGGGCAGGACCGGACACGGCTCCACGTCCTGACCAGAATGCTCCGTCCAGTGGGGGAAGCCCGGCGCCACCCGATCTGCGCCTGCGTGCCGAGCGGCCGCGCGTGGTGCGCCTGTCGCGGACCGTGATCTGGTCACTCGGGGGAACCGGCGTCATCGCCGTGGCGTTCGCCCTTGGCTATGCTCTGGAAGCCAGCCATCGACCACCAGCGACGCCAGCCGGTTCGGAGAATGCGTCACCGCCATCCGCGGCAGGTCTGGACAACCTGCCGAAAGATTATACGGGTGTGCCGAAACTGGGGCCAGCACTGCCCGGTGATCTGGGACGGCCGATCCTGCACGCGCAGCAGCAGGGCAAGTCAGTCCCCACCAACGCCATCGGCAATGAGGATGCGCGCCGGGCACAGCAGGAGATTGACGCCGCTATTGGCAGCAAGCTTTTCGCCGCTGTCGAGGCGCGAGACCAGCATGACGGGCAGCCGGTTCAGACGGTAGCCTCAGCGTCATCCGGTCAGACGCAGGGAACTCCGGATTCAGGGGCACAGGCTGGAAACCGTGCCTTCCTCGCGGGCCAGCCCGATCGGCAGACCATCAGTCCTGACCGGATCATGCCGCTCGCCTCGCCTTATATAGTGCAGGCGGGAACCGTGATTGCCGGGGCGCTGAATACGAAAATCAGTTCCGATCTGCCTGGCCAGATCGTCGGCCATGTCACGCAGAACGTTTATGACAGCCCGACCGGGCGCTATCTCCTGATCCCGCAGGGGAGTACGCTGTTTGGCGCCTATAACAGCGGCATCTCCTTCGGGCAGCAGCGCACCCAGATCATCTGGACCCGACTGATCTTCCCGGACGGCGAGAGCCTCGTGCTGGAGAAGCTGCCGGGTGCGGACGCGATCGGCCAGTCCGGCCTGTCCGACGAGGTGAACAACCACTGGGGCCAGTTGTTCAAGGCCGCGCTGGTGACAACGCTGCTCAGTGTCGGGTCGGAAGCCGGAACAAGCCAGAGCGAGAACAATCTGGCTCAGGCCATTCGCAGCGGGGCCAGCAACGGGTTCTCTCAGGTGGGCTACCGGCTGGTCGACCGTTCCCTCGATATTCAACCGACCCTCACCGATCGCCCCGGCCTTCCGTTCACCCTTCTGCTGGGGCGTGATCTCATTCTCAAACCCTATATCGCGAAAGGAGACCGTCAGAATGGATAAGCTTCGCATTACCGCTATACCCGACAATCGCCCGGTCCGGATGACGATCGCGTTTCCTGCGGAAATTCACCGTGACCTTCTCCTCTATGCCCGCTTTCTCGCAGAAGAAAGCGGTGGAGACGCCACTGTCGGCAAGAATCCCGCGCGTCTGGTTCCCATCATGGTTGCCCGGTTCATCGAACGTGACCGCGTGTTTCTGAAGAAAAGGAAGGAGCAAAGCGAAAAGCAGTGAGAGCGGGAATTCAATAAACGGACCGTTCTGTATTGTGACATTCGGACAAGACATGCCATGATCGCGTCGTTCATTCCCGGTGTGGGGGATCACAATGATGGACGAGGCGGCAACTGCATTTCATGAGGGTGAAAGACGTGCGCAGGCGCTGGCTGGCGTCGTCGCGCCTTCGAGCGCTTTCATTCGCGCCTTCATGACAGAGCAGCATCGTATTTTCTTTGCGTCGCTGCCTTACGTCGTGCTGGGGGTGCTGTCTCCCGATGGATGGCCGGTTGTCACCTTCGCAACCGGTGTTCCAGGCTTCCTCTCAAGTCCTGATGAGACCACACTTTGCCTTGCGTGGCACCCAATATCCGGCGATCCTATGGTCGAGGCGATTGCGCCGGGACGTCCGATGGCTATGCTTGGCATCGAGTTTGCGACCCGACGACGCAACCGCGCCAACGGCGTCATCCTGTTAAACGACGAGGACGGCATTCGGATGTCCGTTCGGCAAAGCTTCGGAAACTGCCCAAAATATATTCGCACACGTGAGGCAACACCGCTGCTTCGGTCGCCCGGCGCCGTGGAGAGATCGCCGACACTCGATGAGGAGGCACGTGCCCTCATCACGAGCGCGACCACGTTCTTCGTCGCGTCCTACGCGCCATCTAGTGCCCATGGTGGCATGGATGTCTCGCATCGCGGCGGGCCGGCCGGGTTTGTCCAGGTCGAGGACGATGTGCTGACTGTCCCGGATTATCCCGGTAACCGCTATTTTAATACATTCGGGAACTTCCTGGAGAACCCACGCGCCGGTCTTCTCTTCATCAATTTCGAAAACGGCGACCTTCTTCATCTGACCGGTGAGGCTTCTGTCTCATGGACCGAGGTTGGGCGCTCGTTTGATGTGCGCATTCGTGAGGTGATCCGGCGTAGGGCGGCTCTTCCGCTGGACTGGACGGAGGGACCTGAAATCACGGCCGTATCACCGAGCCACAACGCATGACGGCAAGCCGCGTCCGTCGCTCGTATGTCGTCGAGCGTGTGCTCGCCTGCGCGTCACTTGCTCTGCCACCTCTATTTTGGGCCGGAAATTTCATCGTCAGTCGCGCGGTGCGCGATCTGACCGCGCCTCTGACTTTGCTGATGGTACGCTGGGTCATTGCCTTTGCCTGCCTCTTGCCGTTTGTTGTCCCGACCATGCGCCGTGACGCAGCACTGTACTGGCAGTATCGCTGGCTCATGCTTGGTACGGCGCTTACCGGGATCGTCGGGTTCAACGCCCTGGTGTATGTCGGTGTCCGGACGACCACGGCGAGCAACGCTCTCCTGATGAACGCCCTGATTCCGGTCCTGATCGTTTTTTTCGGGGCGGTCTTTTACCGACAGAGACTGACAGTCGCACAGGGCGTTGGTCTGGTGATCTCGTTGCTGGGCGTATTCACGCTGGTTCTGCATGGACAATGGTCGCAATGGCGCGCCCTCTCATTTGTCCCGGGAGATGCCATTGTCCTCGCGGCCATGATCTGCTTCGCGTTCTACACGCTCTGGATCCGCCGCCTGCCCGCAGACCTCGACCGGCTGGGCGTGCTGGGGGCTCATGTCACGATCGGCGTGACCGTTCTGGTTCCGCTCTGGTTCATCGCTCCGACCGCTGCGACGGCTGCCCACTGGTCAATTTCGCTCGTTTCTGCTGTTTTGTATGTGGGCATCTTTCCGTCCGTTCTGGCCTATTTACTCTATATGCACGCTGTCAGGTTTTTTGGTGCGGAACGCGCAGGGCTGAGCATCCATCTGATCCCGGCGTTCGGAGTGATGCTTTCAATCCCGTTTCTGCACGAGCGCCTGTATCTCTGGCATTTCGTGGGAATTGCAGCGATCGCTCTGGGGCTGGTGTGTTCTTCCGTCCCGCAGAAAAACATGCCATCGGCTCATGACAGCGATGTTTCGCGCCGTCCCTGAAGGACCGATGATTGCAATGACCATGTACCGTTGCTCGTTCGGTCCCGACCCGTGAGACCACCGGGCACATCGGCTTTCCTCGGGCCGAACCATCATCGCGTGAGGTTTTCCCTTATTCCCTGCCGCCCGCGGCTCTGATGAGTGTAGCAGCTGCCAGATGACTATCTGGCTATAACCATTGTTCCCACAGGATGTCGTCATTCATGACAAACCAGTAGCCCATTTGGTAGTGACCGCTGAAGCGACAGAGCCTCTGCTGCTGGTGCATTCATCCACACGTCCAGTTCGTCCGGTTGCGTCAGGATCACAGGCATGGCCTTCGGATGGATCGCGCCCACTTCCCGGTTGGCCTCTGTGGTCAGAAACCCGAAGAGATCATCCGTCGTCTCGCCGTCCGCCAGCTTGCGCACCGATGTCCAGCGGCACCAGATCCCGGCAAAGAAAGCCAGCGGCTCTCCGTCGCTGCGGGCAAACCACACGGGCCGTGATTTCCCGTCAGGCAGACGCTCCGGTTCCGAGAAGGCGGTCAGCGGCACCAGACAGCGATGTTGCACGCCTTCCCATCGCTTCCACCATGCAGATCCCGGATTGCGGATATTGGTCACGCCCCGATCGACCTTATGGCCTTTCAGGTAACCAGGCGGCGTCGGCATACCCCAGCGCGCCATGACCAGTTCACGGCCGTTCTCGCCATTCCGCACGATCGGCGCCATCGTGTTCGGGTAAATCTCAGGCAGCGGCTGTAGATTGCCCGTGCGATCCTCAAGGACTTTCGCAATCTCGCGGATCGCCTGCGGGTTCGAGGTCATGGAATAGAGGTTGCACATCCGTGTTGCTCCCTTACGACCACATGCCGCGCAGGCGGGCGGCCATGTCGATCCGCGCCGACTTCACCGCCTCCTGCCGGGCCTGCTCTTCCGGCTTCACAACCGGCCATGACACCGTCTGAAACAGGGACAGCATGTCCCGGTCGATGAAGCGCGTCCGTGAAGCATAGACGTGCCGGTCGCCCCGGCTGTGCTGGCCATGCACATAGAAGCGCTGCGGCACCATGATATCGAGACTGTCCTTCGCCCTCGTCATGGCGACGTAAAGCAGCCGGCGTTCCTCTTCGATATCGTCCTGTTCGCCGGTCGCCAGATCAGACGGAATGCAGCCATCGACCACATTCATGACGAACACGTTCTTCCATTCCTGCCCCTTGGCGGAATGGATCGTCGAGAGGATCAGATAATCCTCATCCAGCAACGGTACGCCTGCCTGGTCGGATGTGGCATCCGGCGGGTCCAGCGTCAGTTCGGTCAGGAATTTTTCCCGTGAGGGATAACCGCCAGCGATCTGTTCCAGCTGCACCAGATCGGCCAGACGGGTGGAGGCGTCCTCATGCAGCCGCTCCAGATGCGGTTCATACCAGTAGCGTACAGCCGCAATTTCGCCCGGCCAGCCGACCTGATGGCTGCCAAGAGCGATCAGCAGGTTCACGAAACCCGTCCAGGCCTCGCCGCTGCGCTGCGGGGCTTTGACATCTTTCAGCGCCTCGAAAGGATGGGCATTCTCGCCCATCGTGTCCAGCACGCGCCGGGCTGAGGTCGGCCCCACGCCCGGCAGAAGCTGCAATATCCGGAAGCCTGCGATGCGGTCGCGCGGGTTCTGGGCAAAACGCAGCAGAGCCAGCACATCCTTCACATGCGCGCTGTCGAGAAACTTCAGGCCGCCGAACTTCACGAACGGAATATTGCGCCGGGTCAGTTCCACCTCCAGTGTGCCGCTGTGATGCGAGGCCCGGAACAGCACCGCCTGCTGCTTCATCGGCGTGCCGGCCTCCCGCTCTTCCAGCACACGATCCGCGATATAGTTCGCCTGGGCCGTGTCATCCCAGATGGTGACCAGTCGCGGCTTTTCATCCGAGGTGCGCTCGGTCCACAGATCCTTGGTGAACCGCTCGGCCGCTTCGCCAATGACGGCGTTGGCCGCATCCAGAATGGGCTTTGTCGAGCGGTAGTTCCGGTCCAGCGTCACGACGCGGGCTTCGGGTTTGAACTGTCCCGGAAAATCGAGGATGTTGCGCACGGTCGCGGCCCGGAAGGCATAGATCGACTGCGCGTCATCGCCCACCACCGTCAGCCCGCGCCCATCTGGTTTCATGCCCAGCAGGATATCCGCCTGCAGCCGGTTGGTGTCCTGATACTCGTCAACCAGCACATGATCCCATTTACCGCCGATATCGGCCGCCAGCACCGGATCGCTGACCATCTGCGCCCAGCACAGCAGCAGGTCGTCGTAATCCAGCACGCCCTGTTCCTGCTTCGCCGTGACATAGCCTGCAAAAAGCTGTTTGAGCTGGGCTTCCCAGCCCGCGCACCACGGATAATGCTTCAGCAGCACATCGGCGAGCGGCGCACCGGAGTTCACCACGCGGGAATAGATGGCCAGACACGTGCCCTTGCCGGGAAACCGCTTCTCGGTTTTCGAAAACCCCAGATCGTGCCGGATCAGATTCATCAGATCGGCTGAATCCTCGCGGTCATGGATCGAAAACGCCGGATCCATGCCAATCTGCTGGGCATACTCCCGCAGCAGCCGCGCACCGATGGAATGAAACGTTCCGGACCACGCCAGCGCGTCGGCCAGTGGACCGGCCTTGTCGCCGAGCACCGTTTTGCAGATCCGCTCCACCCGCCGTGTCATCTCGACACTGGCTCGCCGGGAAAAGGTCAGCAGCAGGATGCGGCGCGGATCATCGCCTGAGGCAATGAGATGCGCCACACGGTGCGCCAGCGTGTTGGTCTTGCCCGATCCGGCCCCTGCGATGACCAGCAAGGGAGGAGACGCTGCCTGTCCCGACGAGTCTCGGGTCCCGTGCGTGACGGCCTGTCGCTGGGCATCGTTCAGACGCGACAGATAATCGTCGCTGCCCGGAGCGGGAGAAGGTTCTGGATTCAATTCCTTAGCGCACTTTCATCAACGATACTGAACCGACATCGGACACCAGCATGCCGGATACGGAGCGAATTTGCATTGACTTGCGTAGCATGAATGGAACAAATCAAGAACATATAATCAGGAAATCCGTATGCTCAAGGGACGCCAGACCGTGAAATGACTGCTGAACCCCATAAAAAACCCGGTCTGGAGACGCTGCGGGCTGCGATCAGCCGTCTGGAAGGACACACTAGCCGCAAGCGTGCCACACTGCCCTTCGGCGTCCGGGACATCGACCGGAAGCTCCCGGGCGGTGGTCTGACGCTGGGTACCCTGCATGAGGTCGCGGGGGGCGGCAACGACGCTCTGAACGCCGCCGCTGCGGCGCGTTTTGCCGCGGGGATTGCCGCGCGAACCAAAGGTCAGGTTCTTTGGATCGTCACGGTCGCCGATCTGTTCGCACCCGCGCTGCAACAGGCCGGGCTGGCGGCCTCGCGGGTGCTGTTCGTCGAGGCCGGGACTGATCGCGACGTACTGGCCTGTTTCGAGGAAGGGCTGCGTCACCCGGGTCTGGGCGCGGTCGTGGCGGAAGTCGGACGCCTGACCATGACTGCTTCGCGTCGGTTGCAACTCGCCGCCGAAAGCGGCGGTGGAATCGGTCTCGCCCTCCGGCGCTGGCGCCGGCAGACGGATGCGGCGGATTTCGGCCAGCCGACGGCGAGCACGACGCGATGGCGGGTCTCACTCCTGCCTTCTGCTCCGCTGCCGGTGGCGGGAGTCGGCGATAGCCGGTGGTTGCTGGAACTGATCCGGACGCGTTCGGGGGAAAGTGCGGATTTCGAGGTGGAGGCGAGGCATGGACAATCGAAATTGCGGCTCGCAGGAGCATCGGACCGGCCTGCGACCGACACGGCGGATCACGTCGATCTGGCTGCCTCTATGGGCGACCGACCGACTTCGCCGCGAGCAGGGCGACGCCGCGCCTCCGCCTGAGACGCCACTGGTGCTGGCGGGCCGTAACGGCCGCCGCCGTGTTGTGTTCGCGGCGGACCGCGCAGCGCGCAAAGCAGGGCTCGTGGTCGGCATGCCAGTCGCCAAGGCTCAGGTCCTGCTGCCGGGCCTGAGCGTGATGGACGCGCGGCCCGACGAAGATCGCGCCGCCCTCGAGCGGCTGGCACTCTGGCTGCAACAACGCGTCACGCCGGTCGTTGCGCTCAATGGGATGGAAACGCTTTTTTGCACTGGGCGGCCTCCTATGTCGGGTGGCCTGCCAAATAGAACACCCGGACCTATGGTCCCGTGGTGAACGGCTTCGGCTGTTTGTCACTGGGAAATAGGCAGGAGGTGAATACGCCCAGCGCAAAACACCTTTCCAACCGCCCGACGCCAGGGATCGGCGCGGGGAAGTGCGGGCAGCCAGTAGTGTACGAACCGGTCAATCATAGCGTCGTTTATGGGTTTCGTTTTGACTTCAAACTGCAAACGATAAACATGAGCCACCCTGCTCAGGCAGGGTAACAAAGGAACGACCGGTCATGACATTACCGATACTCTATAACTGTCCACCTTCCGGAAATTGTTACAAGGTCCGACTGTTTGCGGCGCTGGCAGGCATCGAACTCGAGATACGAGATGTCGACCTCGCTGCCGGAGCGCAAAAGACGGCAGAGTTCACCGCACTCAATCCGTGGCAGCAGGTACCGGTGCTGCAGGACGGCGCAACCGTCATCTGGGACTCTCAGGCCATCCTCGTCTATCTGGCGGAAACCTACGGCAAGCATGACTGGCTTCCGTCCGATCCTGTCGGAAGAGCCAAAGTCACCCAATGGCTCTCCGTTGCCGTGAATGAGATTCAACACGGTCCCGCTGATGCGCGACTGGTCAAGCTGTTCGGCTACCCACTTCGGTATGATGATGCCGCCAGAGCGAGCGAACGGACCCTGAAAATCATCGACCATTATCTTTCTGAGCACATATGGTTGGCGGCCGAACGTCCGACCATTGCCGATTGCGCCGCCTATCCCTACCTGGCGCTCGCGCCACAGGGCGAAATGTCACTGGAGTCCTACCCGTCATTACGTCGCTGGATCAACGATGTCGAGGCGTTGCCTGGCTACATACCGGTCGATCAGTGAGCAGATATATCGGCCGTTGAAAGTAATTTTCCTGCTTCTGGTCACTACGACCCCGGCTTTTCTGTGTGGGAGCATGGAGAGGAAGAGTGAAGTTGGAAATTTCATGACAGGTTGAAAGGAGGGGAGAGAGTCTCCGCTCCGCCTGTCATGGAGTTTTCGCCATGGCTACCGCCATCCAGAAAATCAGCCTGAGCTCTTCCCGGGATATTCCGTTCCATAAACTGGTTCTTTCACAGTCCAATGTCAGGCGTGTGAAGTCAGGGCTCTCGATTGAGGAACTGGCCCGCGACATCGAACGCCGGGGCCTGCTGCAGAGCCTGAACGTCCGTCCCGTCCTTGACGACGAAGGCATCGAAACCGGTCTGTTCGAGGTTCCCGCAGGCGGCCGCCGTTTCCGGGCACTCGAACTGCTAGTCAAACAGAAGAAACTCAACAAGACGGCGCCGGTGCCCTGCGTCGTGCGCGAGGTCGGATCACCCATTCTCGCCGAGGACGACTCTCTCGCCGAA
>VNJV01013226.1:0-12075 GCA_008042635.1 Drosophila nikananu | reverse complement strand
GGGGGAAAGGCAACGTTGTGTCTTTCTCGCTGGTTGGCAACCAGTCAACCGGCGTGCTGTTCCCGTCCACAAATATGGCGGCCTGGCAGTCAAAAGGTGTTTACAACACCTATGAAAGCAAATGGGACCCTAAAAAGCCGAGTGCAAATTATTACCAGCTGCACCGCAACCCGTTTACCAACATTTATGCCAGTGCTCCGTCTACCTTTACGCTCACTGATAATCTGACCCTGACCGAAACGCCCTATTTCTGGTATGGCAATGGCAACGGCGGCGGTGCGTATAATGAAAGCCTGACCAGCCAGCAGTATGGTGAGCAGACAGTGACTGGCTCTATCGGGCCTTATAATGCTTCCAACACAAAATCTCTGCTGCTGTATAACCCGTCCAATACGCAGACCTACCGCCCCGGTGCGGTGACAAAACTGACGCTGCACACCGGCATTAACCGCCTGACCGTGGGCTACTGGTTTGAATATTCAAAGCAGCGGCAGACCGCACCGTTCAGTCTGATTGATGGCGAAACAGGCAAGCCTGACGATCTGCTGGGCGGCGGGACCAACATGGTCTATTCCAACGGTGTGACGGCTCAGTATCGTGACACGCTGACGCAGACCCGTATTCACACCATGTTCATTGTGGATAGTCTTTCTCTGCTGAATAACCGCCTTACGATTGAAGCTGGCCTGAAATACGCTGTGGTTAATCGTGATGGGCAGAATAACCTGCCGGATACATCTACCGGGCGTTACATTAAAGGGTCCTGGCAGCAGCCGCTCCCGGCTGTGTCCATTCGTTACAAAATTAACGATGAAAACCAGCTTTTTGCGTCTTCAACCACCAACTTCCGTATTCCGATGAATACGTCTCTGTATGACTCAGGGTCCTACAACACAAAATCCCATAGCTACAGCACTCAGGCTAACGCGAACATGAAGCCGGAAATCTCCATTTCTGAGGAGTTCGGCTGGCGTTATCAGGGGCCGCTGGTGATGGGTTCTGTGTCATACTTCCATTATAACTTCACCAACCGTCTGTATCAGCAGAGCGTGGTAACAGATACAGGCTATACCTATACCCGCAGCATCAACGGCGGGAACTCTCATGCTGATGGTGTGGATCTGGAAGTGGGCACACGGCCAATCCTGTATCATCTGCGCCCCTATTTCTCTGCTGAATATATTAACGCCCGCACAGACAGCAATATTGCTGCCGGTGGTGCCAGTGACTTTGTGTTCAGCAAAGGCAAATTTGCGCCGCAGACGCCGAAATATCAGCTGGGCTTCAACCTCGATTATGATGACGGGCACCTGTTTGGCGGTTACAGCCTGAAATATGTTGCCAGGCAGTATTCAACGTTTGTGAATGACCAGCATATTCCCGGTTATCTGACGATGAATATCAATGCCGGTTATCGCTTCAAGGACTGGGGTATTATGAAGTCTCCCACCCTGCGCCTGAACCTGCGGAACATCACGGATCGTCGTTACCTTGGGTTTGTTAACGGTACGGCCGCTAACGCTCTGGCAACAACCGGGATGTATGGGTCCAAGATCAAAGGTGGCAACACGACCTATTCCGTCGCAGCACCGTTTATGGTGATGGGAACGGCCAGCGTCGATTTCTAAAAACCTGCACTGACACACAGTGTTTTAAGCTGTGTGAAAGGTCTGGATGGGGGAGGTGCCGTGTGCGCCTCCCCCATTTTCTTTTCAGCCGTCAGTGGCTGGATTTTGCAGGCGCTTTGCCGTGATCCGGCATGGCGGACTCAGCAAAATCTTCTGAGACAAATACCAGACCGTTCAGGATCTGGTCGAGCGCTGCAACAGCTTCAGACGCCTGCTTGCCTTCGGTAAAGACCGTTGCGCGGTTCAGTGCACCCTGCGTCTGCGCCAGCGGAGCCAGAGCGACGATGAAGTCAGCATCTTCCCCCACAACCTGCATGGTCTGGGCAGCCTGATCGGTCTGACCAGCTTTCAGTTGCCCATTCGCCGTGGCAACAGCTGCCTTCTTTTCTGGTGCCAGTGTTTCTGTGGCGATGAATTCTCCGCCAACCGGAATCCACGTGGTGGGTGTGGTTGCGGGCGTGTGATCGGGAGACGCCGGATGTTGCGGTGCTGGCTGAAGCTGGCTTTCCGCAGCATTAAACTTTGTGTCAGCCTTGCCGGCGTCGGTCAGACGCTTCTGAGCATCGTAAAGTGCCGGAATCGCGGCGTCGGTTTTGCCTGCTGCCAGCGTTTCACGGGCCTGAACAATGTCTGCCATGGCGCGCTGGCCGTCAGCGGACAGGTGGCGGAAGGCGCGGCCCGCTTTAAACTGTTCCCATTTGGTGTGAAGGCTGCTGGCGTGCGCCATCATCGGTGTGGCGGTCAGCACGGCCAGAGCGGCCAGAGATGCCTTTGTGTTAAAACGCATGAGTAAGATCCATTGCTGCAATAAAGAAGGGCGCTGTCAGAAAGGCCCTTTTCCGCACCCTAATATTGGATGTGCTGTTGCTTCCGACAACTCTCTGCCGCGGGATGCTGCTCAGCGGGTTCTTTCCCCTCTACATTTGTATTTTGATATGGCAGGAATTGGCTTTTGCCCTACGTGTTTGTTTAAAGCGTGACTAGGATCAGGACTCATTCTTTAAGATACAAGATGAAGTATGGTGCGGTTTGGGTTGCGGACATGAAAGTATGAACGCAGCGGTCGTATCTGGTAGCGGACCCGTTGTCAGTCTTTCAGCTTTGCGAACATGTTTTCGGTCAGATAGCGCTTTTTATACAGAACATAGCTTTAAGGCTTTGATTTTCTGTTCTTTTTTTTGGGAATACAAGCTGTGATGTTACGCTCTGTAAAAGAGTGTCTGATTGTATTGCTGTCATAGCTTCTGTCCCCAATGCTCTCTTTTGTCTCATTGGGCAGATCTGCCAGAAGCACGTCTCGCTTTTGAAGTCACTGATCTGTCTCGCGGTCAGATAAAGACGGACAGAACGACCCTGACTATCACAAACGGCGTGAAGTTTTGAATTCAGACCACCTTTTGTACGTCCGATATGGCGGGGAAAAGCCCTTTTTTAAGCAGGGAGACTACCGTTTTGTGTGCTTTGAGATGTTTTGTATCAATTATCAGACGCCTCAAACGACCCGACTGTTCTGCCAGAGTTCTGAGGAGCCTGTCAGAGACACCCTGGCGGCTCCACCGGATAAAGCGATTATATAAGGTTTTGTGCGGACCATACGCTTTCGGGGCGTCTTTCCACCGAAGGCTGTTGCGGGTCGCATAAACGATTCCGCTCAGAACACGCCGGTCATCCACGCGAGGCGCTTCGTGCGCCAGAGGAAAAAACAGCTCAATCCACTCCATCTAACGTTCAGACAGCAAAAATAGATCACTCACCATCACAGTGATGAGGTTAACTCAGTGCCAGATGATCTCCATCGTCCATATTTTGCACTGGTCACGCTTTAAACGAATCCATCAGGCAAAAGCCTATGCCTCTCATATCAAAATACAAATGCAGTGGTTGGCTACAGTTAGAGCTTGACATACCTGCTATATTTTATGCACGAAAGAAGGAGAATATTGTATGATAAAAAGACGGAGAAGGTGATTTTATTGATAAAACATGAACAATCTGGGAGTTAATGATTGAGGAGCTTCGACTTCATCAGAAGATACCGTGCATTATATATGACAAACCAGAGCTGTGATTTTCTGGCGTCATAGTTAGTGGCACGAAATGGGGCAGTCAGCCTATCTTTTTGTCGGCTCGGGGAAACTAAACGTGTGGGCTCATCTGCTTGAGCTGTTTTAGGGCAACAAGGAATATGGCTCGGTTTGAGTTTTCTGGATCGCAAGAATATCAAGGCTCACCACAAAGCGACGGGAGCCAGAAATGAGCCTTTTACAAAGAACGAGATTATCACGAAGCAGTCGTCCATTCTCTCTGCATCACAAAAGTCTGTGTGATCTCTGATGGACACGGAAAATCTTTGGCTGTGCACTTCTTTCCAACAGCCTCATGATCGGCACCTGTTGTGAGTTACGATTGACAGGCCTTCCCGTCATTCGCCTGTGTGGCGTAAAGACTAGGGCTATGCGTCGAACATCTTCCATGAGACATGATAGCCTGCCTAAAATGGAGCTACCGGTGTTTGCATCTCCTTTGGGACGCCTGAACTCGCCTTAAATGGTGGTGTGCGGTCGCAACCCAATACGCAAAAACAGCAACGTCGTTCTTCGCCATAATCCATGCCGTTGCTACCGCAGGCTGGATCAAGACTAACAAATCCTAGTATGATAAATTAGTTCTAGATCAAATAAAATTTTGTCAGGAGGATCCGATAATGTATGTGATAGTCAATTACCATCTTCAAGTTCTTGGTGCTGTAGATAATGGAGAAGGCTATAAAGACATCGAATTGCATAATATAGATGATGACTTTACGCCTATTTTTGTGGATAAACGAAAATTTTTCTTTAATGGAAATGAATGTTTTTTTTCCTCTTACAACAGAAAAATTTTATTAACCGATCACCAGGAAGCCTTTCCTATCGAAGCGAATTTTTGTGGAGAAAATCAATTTTATTTATCCATCAACGGTGGGTTTGTTTCTTCCAACACAACGTCTCTTTTTGTCCAAGCCTTTTGCAGAGAGTGGGAACATTTTTATCTGCTGGACGAAGAAAATTTAAGGCTATTACAATCTGCATTTAAAAATGGTTTTTATACTCCAGGAAATAATACATATATTTCGTCAGAAAAATTAGAGCGTAATCACAAGCACATTAAACTTGATAATTATTTTTTTGATTTAAAAAGTATCATTAGTTCAAAAAAAATCGGCGCAAACAAATTAATGCTTCCCAGAGAAGGCTTGGGTTTGTATATTATTGAGTTATTTAAACCTTTAGCATATTATTCATGTTTTGGAAATGGAGAGATAATTTCTTGTATGGAAGAATCTATTTACTCTTTATTTACAATTGGAAATTTTTCAGGTGATATATTTATTATAACGGATCAGGAGAAAATCGCATTTTCTGAAAAGTTACATCGCTATTTGCATAGAATACATCTGCAACAAGCAAATGCTTATGATTTTTTTGATTTTACGATATCTAGATACATGGTCTATAATCTGTCGATAATGGACAAATATTCTCCAATTATGTATATTGACTGCGATATAATTATTAATGAAGATGTGAATAAAATTTTCCACAGCGCTATGGCAACAGATAAAGTTTTATTTAGTGAGGAATTCAAGCTTGATACTGCCTCACCTTGGTTTGGTGGTGTGCACTGGCACGAAGCGGGGCAAGATTACAAACTCATAGATTCTGGAATTAACTCAGGCATTTTCCTATTTAAATCCATAGAAATGGCAAAAGAAATACTATTTACAGTTGTTCAATCTATGCTTCATTCTCAAAAAATAAAACTGAGCAGAGAGAAAGGTATTTTAGAAACTCTCGATCAACCGAATCTGAACTATGTTCTAATGAGTCATTTTTCTAATAATTTTGATGTCAAGATACTTACCCAGTATGTATCTCATGCTGCGAATGAAAATTTCGCTATTATACCACTGGTGGGATTTGCTCACTTTAATGGAGGTTTAGGTAATTTTGGATCACGAGTAGATTTAATGCGTAAATATGTGGAATATTTACTGCCCAATTCAAAAGTTAATTTGGAGAGATTCAACGAATCCACTATTGAATAGTGTAAAAATTTCTTATAATATTTTCTAAACCTTATAATAAGAAATTAAAATGTTTCGATTGGCTTCTTTGATTATTCCCAATGTGGTAATCTCCTAGGGATTATCTTAGAAGCCTATCAAAATTTTATTTTTACAAAAATATAAATTTATTATGAATTATGTACAATCATAAAAAATTTATGCGAACATTGAAATATTTTGTAATTTTAAATAAAATATTACCATGCCCAGAAAAAAAGAGCTGTAACGTTCCACTTCTGATACAGCTAAATGGCTAATATAACTTTTGGAGCAATATTATGAAAATTAATGTATTTTTTGTTTTTCTAATTTGTGTACCATTAGAAGCAAAATCACAAGATCTGCCAAAACAAAGTAACACTAATAATTCTCAAGATACGGTTACAAGAATTATTAAACAAGTAATCCCTACAAATAAAGGGGGAAAATCACCAAATATGGCTTCATTGGCTAGCCCCGACTTGATGGTGGGATCCATGAATAACAATGTGGATAATGCAATAGTCACAAGAAATCCCGAAAACGTCACACGTACAATTTCAGAAAAATTTTCTGATTATCTTTCATTAAAAGATATTGGAGTTGCGTTAGATAATATAAACTCAGAAACAGATATCGTAAAAATTAATACCCTGTGGAGAAAAACGCCTAATCAAACTGTGTTTCTTCCAAATTCTTATTGGCCTTCCATAAACGGCAACGCCATTATTCCAGATACTCCTAGCGGTAATTTTGTTGTGCAGGGTTTGGGGAAAGTACACTTATGGCCGTCTTATCCAGTGACAGACTATGGAATCGGATTTCCAGCGCCGTATTTTGGAGATGGCGTCACATCCATTCTTTATGGTGCTAATTCTTCAGTTTCTTTTAACCGTGTTGACGCTCACAATATTGGGTTCAATTCTGGCTTGCCAAATACAGCATTTAATTACGTAGCAGATACCAGCAAAGAACCGGGAAATCCAGGCAGTCCCGGAATGCTAAATATAAGCATCCATACAGTTGCAGAACGGCATAAACACGGTATGGAATCTGGGGTAAATGATATTTTTGATAGCTTGTCATTTGGTTCTTACGGCGATGATGACGTACAAGATTGGCATCACATGGGTATATACGGAACAGATTGGACTTGGAGTAATATTCGTGAAGTAAACCAATATGTTCCGTTTTATTTTTCAACAAAAAAAGACGGCGTTTACGATCAGGCGACTTATATAAACGAAGAGGATTTTGCAACAGGTGGACCTGAAAATAGTAAAGGAGCATATGATCCTACCCAGTATAACCGTAAGATGTTTTGGTTAGCACATGGTTACGGCACAATGGGTTTTGGAACAGTAGATAAAGCAGGTAATAAAACTGCTCATATTGCAGGAGCTGTAAAATGGAGGCCATCAACTTCCTACCATCGGTATCAGGAAATTATTGTTGCCGATCCCACAGGGCAACCGTACACATTCTATGCTCTATCTAAAGATTATAATGTTCTCTCTGGCATGCCGGATAATTCACGTTCTGGTACCTCTATGCCCAACTGGGTGTTTGCAAATGAGTCTGTTATTACAGATGGTAATACTATCTGGACATGCCTTGGAAAATTCACAGCTGATTTAGGAGAAGTGTTTGGTATCAGTGGTGACAATTCACCACAAACTGGATGGGTAGCACGCATTGGAACACTTATGTCGGAAGATACAGATTATATCTATAATGCTATCTTTGACATGTCTAAAGCTGCATTTGACCCGAGTGTAACACATGTTTTTGCACGCATGCAAAAAGATATGTTTCTTGATTTGACAGCTGATGGGACTCAAGCTGGACAAAACAATAGATTATTCGGATATAGCAATGGAGTCGGGCTTGAGTATAGGCTAAGTTCTTCGGTAAATGGAGTTCGCTCAGATACAGTACCGTTTGCTATTTCTGATACAGGAAATACTCATATTTCTTCTCTATCCATAGGGAATAATTCTAAAAAAATTACAGATACTAGAAGTATTGTATTTGTAGAAAATGCTGAAGGCGGAAGCTCTGACCATCAAATTAGTCTGCGTTCTTCTTCCTCAAGTATACGCTTGTTTGCCGATAATATGGATCTCGGAAAAATAACAACCAATGTCTCTCCCCCCGAATCAAGCCATGCACCATGTCATGCTGGCCAAGAAGCGTATGATTATAAGTATTTTTATAAATGTGTAGCTTCTAATCAATGGAAACGAAGTGCTTGGAGTAAAGAAAACTGGTGATAACAATAGCATTTTCATATAAATAAAGTGAAGGGAACGCTATCCCTTCACAGTTATTGTATAAAATATATTCACGAATTTGGAATAAATCCCAAAAAACGTTCTACAGTTTGCCCTATAACAACGTCAGGATTTACATTTTTTACATAATCTTTATTGATGTCTGGCTGAGTGATGAGATGAAACTCGCGGAAAAAAGTAGAAAGCCAATAACCAAGGGATGCTTGTGATTCATAATCGTTCATAAATGAATTACCAAACCCAACAACTTTTTCTATAAATGGAGCCTTATCATTTTTGAAAACAACACGCCCCCCGGTAAATCTGCCGGGTTCAGGCCATATTTGTTCCAATATTTTCCGTTCTGAATGGAAAATGGGATGAGGTGCACGAGAGCATTGTTCATAAAGATCCTGCCCGAAGAAGCGCTTACCAATGTCCCCCGTTGTTATGTAATCAATATCAAATTGGGCAGGAACATTATAAGAAGGCGAAATTTTCATACAAATATCCTTAAATAGAGCGTGACCTCCCATAGGCTGAAAATGAGTATCTATTTTACGAAAAGCGTTCGAAAAACCTATTTTTTCAATAGCCCTTAAGCCAGAAACATAATGATCTGCTAAATTATTTTGGCTGATTTGATACTCTAGCATTTGCAGTAAAGGTGAAGGTGCGGAACCCATCCCATCATATTGCTCACGCATGACGGACAGCTTATCTGGGATAACGACTTCAATAAAACGAGCACCAATACTAGCACAAAAATCTCGACGTTCTTTAAAAAGATTTATCCATTTCTGAGCGTGTTCTTCCACTTCTTTTGAATTATATTCATTATCATATATACTTAAAACATTATTTGAGCCGCGGGTTAAGAATAAATGCCCGTTTGTACCAACTTCACATTGTAGATCGGGAGATACTGTTCCAACTTTTATATAAAATGGGGAAATTTTTTTCCGAATATCATTATGTTGAGGCAAAGGAATGTTGCTATTATTTAGTGATGAAATGGAAGCAAGTTCTGCATAATATATACTATCATCAATGGATTTTTTCTCATTAAAAATATACATTTCAAGCTCATGAGCGCTCATCTGTTGAAAATCTTTCAATAGATGTGAAAAAATTTTAAATTTTATAGATTTTATAACATCGTTTCGAATTTCTATTTCTTTTTTTTCTAAATTTTTCTTGTAAAAAACTTTTATAGCCCCAGAAATCACATCATAATAAGAAAAAGATTTTTTTGTTTCTATAGTGAATGCACATGCACCCAGACCAGCTGATTCCAGATCTTTTCTGGAAAGGTTATTTTTACCGAGGCCAATAATATCTCCGTTTTTTTCGATCTCTATTTCCACTTGGTTTCCATCATCAAAAATCCACCCGGAAACCAAGTTAGGTTCTGCAAAACAATCAATCGTACTTTGTGCCATTTAAAGATTCCAATAAGCTCCAACGATAAAAAATATTTTTATCTTGCGTTTGAAAGAAAATAAAGAAAAAACGGACTTTTTAGACTTAGAGAATTATTATTATTTTTTGCTATTGAGGATGGATGCATTTGATAAATAAGTGAGGTATAATTTATAGACCCTTGGATTCTGAATGGATTTAGAATAAAGTAATTCTCATCTGATTCAAAAAAAAGAGATATGGGAGTCGTAAAATGGAGAACGATATAAATAAATTTATTTTAGAAAGAATTCAAACCAATAAAACAAGCGGAGATAAGATAGTATATTTCCCTTTTAATGAAGAAGTTTTTATTGATAAAAATTCTAAGCTTCTTCAGGAAAACGATACCATTTGGATTGGCAGCAATGTTACAATTCACGGTCCTAAACGAAAAGCTGTTCACCCGCCATATTTGGGCACTCCCTTTATGTTTCCGCCTACTGTTACGGGCAGGCATTTAAAGAACTTTCATCAGGCTTGCTCAGAAGGTGAGGCAACAGTTGTATGCATGGGAGACAGCATCTTATCTGTTGGCGCTGATCTAGTTTCTCCCTTTGAGAGCCCTTGGAATACCCTAAGCACTATTGTGTCAGCACAGAACACAGATACTCGTCTGAAGTTCTATAATAGAGCTATAGCAGGCACATCTTGGGCGGATATGAATAGTGAGCAATATAAAGTCCCTATGTGGTGGGATATTTCAGAGGATAAGTCATGGCGCGATAGCATTGTAGAATTGGCACCCAATCTATTGTTTTTGTATTCAGGAGGGAATGATCAATACAATTTTAATCAAAAAGCATTCCAAGAACTTCTAAAATTTTTTAAAGAAAATTTAATTCATTGTGACATAATTTTATGTATTACGTTTTTACCTTCTACTGCTGCTTTCGTTAATGATTACGTTGATAATCATGTTCAAGAAGGAATTATATTTGTTTCTGAATATGTAAGAAATTATGCCATAACGCATAGTTATGGATATTTAGATTTCGGCCGTTGGCATGCAATGTGTAGAGATGGCGTTGATCCCTGCGCAATCGCATTAACAAAAATTAAACCAGATAGAAAAACTATTTTACAGGAATGGGGTGAAGAAATTAATCCAAGTAAATACTTTATATTCCCTGAAGTGTACAATGATAACGGAACATGCGCAAAGGCTTGTACAGATTGGTTGTTGTGTTTTACCATAAAAGAAAATCCGCAATCTATTATTTTTCCACTCTCTTCTGTATGTGCTGATTTTAGAAAAGATAGTTCTAATTATGGGGCTTTATTTTTCGATGGAGACAAAATTGTTTTTCAGTATGCAGATGGCGTTTCTAACCCGATTTATTCAAAAGTTTCCGATATTTACGTTCCACAATTTCCTCTCACTATCTCAATTGGAATTAAAAAAAATAATTTAAGGATATCAATTTTAACTAAGAAGAAAAACGGATGGATCCCATCTATAGATTCAGACTACAGCAATGAATTAGGCTTTGAGACCCTTTTTGAAGGAAATATTGTACGGTTCGGCGGATCTTATACGCCTTACATTCATTTCCCTTATCATAGCTCTGCGATAATAATTCATAATTTATGCATTGCTGATACAACCCATATCGATAATAATCAACGACGTTTTATGCCTATTGTAACAGATGCTGAACTTTATGAAGCATCTTACGCAGCAGGCGGTTCTGGCGCTTACCATATGAATGCTTACGGGGTTATGAAAATCTTGGCACCAGTAATAGAAAGTCAGCAGTGGTATAAGCCTTAAATTATGAAAATTTTATTATAAATCTATAAGATTAATAAGATTTTTTTTGCCCTATATATAAATATTATATATAGGGCGCTCGAAAAACCCCTTAGCTCTGAATTTTTACCTGTGATTCCATTGTGGTGTGATGATGGGAAGGTGGATTGTGAAGTAGCCTGGTTTCTTTAATATTGAAGAACTGCGATCAATGGCCTGTTCAGTCGCTGTGACGCAACCCTACGGAACGCTGATTATCTCCCGATGTCCAGCCCAGATCCTGGACGCAACGCTGGTGGCGGCTCCAAAGCAGCGCAATACCAACGCGGAGAAGGCGGACCTTCGGGTGAGACGGATTCCACAGGACTGGCAGGACAAACCAGCAAAGCTGTCTCAAAAGGATCGTCATGCGCACTGGCCCCATAAACTCACCAAGGCAAAACGGCAGGATGACGGAACGATCCCGTCAACGGATGTCGCCATCCCCTTCTTTGGCTATAAATCGCATATTTTCATCGACCGGAAGTTCCGACTGATCCGTAAATGGGTAAATGGAAGGCCACAGATGCCGTGTCCAGCGATGGTGCGCGATTGAGAGAAGGTCTGCTCGACCGCAGCAATACCGCGTCTGATATCTGGGCCGACACCGCCTATCGCTTAAAAGCCAATGAAGCCTCCATGGGAAAGCAGGGCTTTGTCTCCAGGGTTCATAGGAAAAAGCCGCATCTCAGACTTATGCCCTGTCATGTCCAGCGATCCAATGCGGGCAAGTCCGTTATCCGGTCTCGCGTTGAGCATGTCTTTGCCGATCAGAAATCACAGATGGGATTATTCATACACACCGTCGGTATCACACGGGCCACCATGAAAATT
>VNJV01013222.1:0-28359 GCA_008042635.1 Drosophila nikananu | reverse complement strand
TCTGGCAGATCGCGCTGCTGGTTTCTTCATACTCCGCGACGGTATGACCAATGCTGACGCGCACCCCGGCGTCTGCAAACTGTTTGATGGCGGTCTGGCTGTGCGGGAGTTCCGGCGCAAGGGTTACGACGCGCACACAGCCCGTCCCCAGTGCTTCGGCCACGCGTTCCGCAGTTGGCGGAATGGCATAGGGGGGCTGTGCGCCCAGCTTGTGCGGGCTGACAAACGGCCCTTCCAGATGCGCCCCATGCACTACCGGGCCCTTGGGAATTTGCGAGCGCACCACTTCCGCGACAGCACGCAGCGCCTCCATCACGTCCGCCCATGGGCGGGTGATGGTGGTGGGCAGAATAGTGGTGGTGCCGTGCTGTGCG
Organism: Drosophila nikananu; assembly: GCA_008042635.1. Lineage (NCBI taxonomy): Eukaryota > Metazoa > Arthropoda > Insecta > Diptera > Drosophilidae > Drosophila > Drosophila nikananu. The sequence goes on along the minus strand of VNJV01013222.1, from coordinate 27,985 downwards.
TGGAAGCGGGAGAGCGTGTGAATGGCCTCCACGCCATCCATGGTGTCTGCGCCGTTGCCGCCATGCACATGGCCATCAATAAAGCCCGGCAGAATATAGCGGTCCGGCACAGCGCTCCGGGCTTCCGTGGCCTCAATCTGTCCGGAGAAAGAGAGGCGTCCGGGCATGATCCGGTCAGGAAGAACGAGGTGTCCATCAAGCTCTGACATAGGGGGCTCCTGTTTTTGAAAAGTCTATGTGTTCAGAGCATGCGCAAGGCGTGCAATCCATTCTGCGTCAATCGGCCATCCGGCCAGTCTGGCGGCCTGCACAAGGCCACCGCCAACAGGCGGCAGGCGCGGAGGTTGCGGTGCGCCGCACAGGTCCGTCAGCGTGGTGCGGAGCAGGGTGCTCTTGAACACACTTCCCGCGTAGCTCCACGGCAGATCATGCTCAGAAAAACGCGTGCGGGCCGTCTGAACAAGAACGGCGAGGTGCTGCGCGGCCTGCGTGATAAGCGCACGGGCTTCCGGGCAACCGGCTTCCGCCATATCATCAATCAGCCGGGCGCAGTGGGCAATGGCGGGCCGGGGACGGTCCTGCTGGTTATACCATCCCAGCAGAGCGTCCAGTGCTGCCGGATTTGCATCGGGCCAGTTCATGGCAGCGCAGATCTGCCGGGCGAAAGACTGGGCTTCCGGAGCGCGCCCGTCCATGGCCTGACAGACCCGTTGCAGGGCTTTGCGGCCAATCCAGTACGCGCTGCCTTCATCGCCAAACACGGGACCCCATCCGCCCACGCGGGCTGTCTGGCCAGCGCCGTCTGAGGCCCAGGCCATGGAGCCTGTGCCGGAGAGCAGGAGGACGCCAGCGCCCCCGCCAAACGCGCCGATGCAGGCCATGTCCACATCATTAGTCAGGCTGACAGGTGTTGCAGGGAAAAGCTGCTGCACATGCGCCTGAAGCTGGCGGCCGGTTTCCCGGTTCTCCCCGTACCCGGCAACACCGAAGGCTGCGGCCTGCACACCAGAGGCCAGCGGGGAGACAAGATCCGTGAGAATGGCCTGCCAGTCCGGCTGATCAAACGGGTTGCAGCCCCGGGTGACCTGCTGGGCCTCAACGGACGCGTCTGGCCCAACCCGTACCGCCAGTGTTTTTGTGCCGCCGCCATCAACGGCCAGAATGGCCGGACCGTGCGGAAGGTGGGGGGGCACAACAGGCTCAGGCATAGGATCGTGCTCGGGTCAAAAGGGCGCTCTTTGCAAGGGAGGCGGAAGACAGGCCCTCAGGATTATATCGTTTTCAAAATAGATACCAGAGGTGGGCCGGGCCTCTTTTCAGGCGGGCTCAGGGGGCAGGGGCGGGGCCATCCGGAATGCTGCCCAGCCGCTCACAGGCCTGCGCCAGGGCTTTTTCCGGGTTGGGTGTTTCACAAAGCTGCCGCACGTCGGGGGAACAGATCTCGATGGAATTTTCAAAATCGGATTCCAGCACGTCCTGCGCAATGGCCAGATCCTGATCATTCGTGCGGGTCTGTTCTTCCTGCAACTGGGCCTGTGTTTTGTGCAGTTCCTTCAGGGAGTCGATACAGGCGGGGCTGGCGGCCTCGGGCTTGTATTGCAGCACGGCCAGTTCCTTCTGGAGCTGTGCGTTGGGCACGGTGCTGCGTACGGAGGAGTTGTTATCTTCATCCTCGGCATGCGCGTAAAAAGGGACTGCGGTCAGGGCGGAAGCCAGCAGGACCATGGCGGCATGGGGGAACAGGCTGAATTTGGACACGCGCAGACTCTCTGAAGGGGCAAGGAATGGCTCAGACCTTATACCTCCTAGCCTGCCCCTCCCCGCAAGGCAAAGAGGGAAAAGGGCAGGGTTGGCAGGCGGCGCGGTTTGGTGCTATCTGTGCTCCCGGAAAGTCGGCGGTGGACGGGCGCCTTGCTAACCTGGTCAGGTCCGGAAGGAAGCAGCCCTAGTGAGTTTCGTCCGGGTCATCGTTCGGCTTTCCACCTTTTTCCGCTCAGGGCCTCAGGCCGCAGGAGCGTGAGTTTTTTTCCTCGGAACTGTCATGACCGATAAGACCGAAGCGCACCACTCCCGGGATGACGGGCTTCCCGATCCTGTGATGGAAGGCCCCGGTCTGTTTGGCGATGCGCCGCCCGCGGCACCCGCACCGGCCCCGGAACCTCAGACTTCCTCCCCCTATCGCGTTCTGGCGCGCAAATACCGGCCCACCACGTTTGATGACCTGATTGGTCAGGAAGCGATGGTCCGCACCCTGCGCAATGCCTTCGCGCTGGGGCGCGTGGCGCATGCCTTTATGCTGACTGGCGTGCGCGGGGTGGGGAAAACGACCACGGCGCGGATTATTGCCCGCGCACTCAACTGTATCGGCCCGGATGGCAAGGGCGGCCCCACGGCAGATCCGTGCGGTGTATGCGCCAACTGTGTCGCCATTCTGAATGACCGGCACCCTGACGTGCTGGAAATGGATGCTGCCTCCCGCACCGGCGTGGATGATGTGCGCGAGATTATTGAGGCCACGCGGTTCCGCCCCATGCAGGGCCGCATGAAGGTCTTTATTATCGACGAAGTGCACATGCTCTCACGCAACGCCTTCAACGCGTTGCTCAAGACGCTGGAAGAGCCGCCTGCGCAGGTCACGTTCATTTTTGCTACAACGGAATTACGGAAGGTGCCGGTAACGGTACTTTCCCGCTGCCAGCGGTTTGACCTGCGCCGCGTGCCGCAGGCTGATCTGGCGGCACTGTTTGCCCGGATTGCTGAAAAAGAACAGGTCCGGTTGTCTGAGGACGCTCTGGCGCTGATTGCCCGTGCGGCAGATGGCTCCGTGCGTGATGGTCTGTCCCTGCTGGATCAGGCGATTGCGCAGGGTGAGGATGCGGCCGAAATCGGCGCATCTGTTGTGAGTGACATGCTGGGGCTGGCCGACCGGCAGGTGGTGTTTGACCTGCTGGAAGCCGCCATGACCGGCAAGCCCGATCAGGCTCTGGCGCTGGCGGATGCCGCCCATGCCCGCGGGGCGGATCTGGGGCTGGTTCTGGGCGATATGCTGGACCTGATCCACACCATCTCCCGCCTGCGGGCTGTGCCCTCCCTGCGGGATTCGGCGGATATGCCGGAAGCCGAACGGGTGCGTGGCACCGAAATGGCGGAAGCCCTGCCCGTACCGGTGCTGATGCGCGCCTGGCAGATGCTGGTGAAGGGGCTGAAGGAAGTGGAAATGGCACCAGACCGCCGGGCTGCGGCGGATATGGTGCTGATCCGCCTGTGCTACGTGGCAGACCTGCCCTCACCGGAGGATCTGGTGCGGCGGCTGTCCGGGCAGGGGGGCGCTCAGCCTTCTGGGGCTTCTCTCTCCGGGCCACACACCGGGGCTGGCGGTCCGGAGGGACAGACGCCCTCTGCCCTGAGGGACGCCCGGTCTGACGGCGGCAGATCGGGCGGACAGGACGGCCCGCCACCCCTGCGTATGGTTGCGGGAACATCCGTGGCGGCACGAGCCCCTGCTGCGGTGGCGGCTGTTGCCGTGCAGGAGCCTGAGCCTGAGCCAGAGCATGATCTCACTCCGGCTCCGGTGCCTGACGCCGAGCCGGACCCCGTCCCCGCGCCGGAACCGCAGGGACCAGTGGTGCCCCGGACCTGGCGTGAGGCGGTTGCTCTGGTGAAGGATCAGCGGGAGGCGCTGCTGCACGGTACCCTGCGCAATGGGGTGCACATTGTCTCTTTTACGCCCGGTGCCATTACCATGCGCATGCAGCCGGGGTTACCGGCGGATCTGCCGCGCCAGTTTCAGAAAGTGCTGGAAAACGCGTCTGGTCTATCCTGGCGTATTCGCCTGTCCCAGGAGGAAGGCGAGCCCACGCTGGATGAGCAGGGGGCGGAAATTATTCAGTTCCAGCGGCGCACCGCGCAGGCGCACCCGCTGGTTAAGGCCATTCTGGCCGTCTTCCCGGATGCGGAACTGGGGGATGTGCAGGATCATGCTCTGGATGAGTATGGTCTGCCGCCGGAAGAACCGCCTGAACTTGTCTTCGCCCCGCTTGACGCTGAGCTGCTGGACGAGGATGAACGACCTTCCGACCCCGGCCTTTCAATAGACTAGGCCGGACAAATGGGCTGCATGGATGCAGCCAGACAAGGAGAGATGCTGTGAAAAATCTTGCCGGACTGATGAAGCAGGCCACCCAGATGCAGGCCAAAATGGAAGCCATGCAGAGCTCACTGGAAGCCATGAATATTGAAGGCTCCGCAGGGGCAGGGATGGTGACGGTGGTGTTGAGCGGCAAGGGTGACATGCGCTCCATCCGGATTGACCCGAAACTGGCTGACCCGGCGGAAATGGAAATGCTGCAGGACCTGATTATGGCCGCCTGTGCCGATGCCCGCACCAAGCTGGATGCAAAGGCTGCGGAAGAAATGCAGAAAGTTACCGGCGGCCTGAACCTGCCTGCTGGCATGAAACTGCCGTTCTGACCCGGCTGCGCGCGGTATGGGTGGGCATGAAATAGAGCAGCTGATCAGGCTGCTGGGGCGGTTGCCGGGCTTTGGCCCGCGCTCTGCGCGCCGGATTGCCCTGTTTTTACTGCGGGACCCGCAGGCCCGCCTTGTGCCGCTGGCCCGCGCGCTGGAGCGTGCGGGAGAGGCGATAAAAACCTGTTCCACCTGTGGGAATCTGGACACGGTTGACCCCTGCCATATCTGCACGGACCCCCTGCGGGACCCCGGCGTGGTGTGTGTGGTGGAAACGGTGGGAGATCTGTGGGCGCTGGAGCGGGCCGGCGTGCATCGGGGGGTCTATCAGGTGCTGGGCGGCACGCTCTCCCCTCTGGCCGGGATTGGCCCGGAAGACCTGAATGTTGGTCCTTTGATGGAGCGGCTGGAGCAGGGCAGCGTGCGGGAAGTGATTCTGGCACTGGGCGCGACGGTAGAAGGAGCGACAACCATGCACTGGCTGATGGATAAACTGGCTTTTTATGAGGGCGTGACCGTCAGCCGTGTCGCGCAGGGGATGCCCGTGGGCGGTGCGCTGGATGTGCTGGATGATGGCACACTGGCTGCAGCCCTTGGTGCACGGAGGCCTGCATGAGTGTGGCTGAATCCGGGAGCAGCGCGGCCTTTGTGCCGCTGAGTGTCTTCCCACTTTCTCCCGCGCTCCCGCGCCGCGCGCTGGTGACGGGCGGCAAGGCGCGGCTGGGGCAGGCCATTGTGCTGGCTCTGGCCGAGGCGGGGTTTGACGTCGCTATCCATTACCGGGGAGACCGGCAGGGCGCGGAAGAAACGCTGAAAGCCGTCGAGGCCCGTGGCCGTAAAGGCTGCCTGCTTCAGGCTGATCTGGCACGGGAAGAAGAGGTGACACCGCTTGTTCCTGCCGCCATGCAGGCGCTGGGTGGCTCGCTGGGGGTGCTGGTAAACAATGCCTCCACCTTTGAGCGGGACGAATGGGACAACACCACGCGCGAGAGCTGGATGGGGCACATGAAGCCCAATCTGCGCGCGCCGTTTGTGCTGATGCAGGATTTTGCCAGAGCCCTGCCGGCTCAGGCGGAGGGGATGATCCTGAACATGCTGGATGAGCGTGTCTGGTCTCTCACACCGCATTTTATCAGCTATACGGTGTCCAAAAGTGCATTATGGACGCTTACGCAGACCATGGCGCTGGCGCTGGCTCCTAAAAAAATTCGCGTGAACGCCATAGGTCCCGGCCCGGCTCTGCCCAGCCCGCGTCAGACGGAAGAGCAGTTTGCAAAACAATGCTCGTCCGTGCCGCTGGCTCATGGAACATCCCCGGCGGAAGTGGCCCGTGCGGCGCTGGCCCTGCTGGCCCTGCCCTCTGTAACCGGACAGATGCTGGCGCTGGATGGCGGGCAGCATCTGCAATGGTCACCCGCGCTCCCCCCGGGCAGCGTGCTGGAAGAATAGGACGAATGACAATTTTTGCTCCCTGGGCGGAAGAACCGCCTTTGCGCCATCTGTTTTTAAAAAACATGGTGCTTGACGCCCATATTGGCGTGTTCCCGCACGAGCAGGGGGTGACGCAGCGCATCCGCGTTTCTGTCTCGTTTGGTGTGCTGGACCGGAATGATCTGGAAGTGGGGGCGGATGATCTGAGCCGCACTGTTTCTTACGAAGATGTTGTGCTGCTGGTGCGCCGTATTGTGCAGGAAGGGCATGTGCAGCTTGTGGAAACGCTGGCGGAGCGGATTGCCGCGGGCGTGCTGGCCGATACCCGCGTGCGGGTTGTGCGCGTGCGGATTGAAAAGCTGGATGTGTTTGAAGAAATTGAAGCTGTGGGTGTGGAAATAGAGCGCCGCGCCTGACTATCAGGCACAAAAAAAGCCCGGAGAAAACCGGGCTTTCAGAGACGAATCACAAAAGAGTGATGCAGGGCCACGCAGGGGCCGGGACGGACCCGGCTCCCTGAGCCGCATCAGGAATCGTGTTCGTCCGAATCCGTGCTGACGTCGATGTCAGAGCTGATGTCATCATCATCATCGTCCAGATCGGACGTGTCTTCCATCACATCATCATCGTCACCGTCCGTATCATCATCGGTGTCGATATCGATATCGTCATCATCTTTCTTGGGTGGAAGCTGCTTGTCTGCATGCGGTGTCAGACTGTCAGAATTGCGACGCAGACGGGAGACAAGCTCCGGCTGTTCCGTGCCGCATTTCGGGCAGACGGCGGGAGACCTGTTCAGGTCATAGAAGCGGGCACCGCAGGACACGCAGACGCGTTTGGTGCCGAGATCGGGCTGGGACATCTTGCTACCTGTCGATCCTGGTCAGACATTGGGACAAAGCGTGTCCCGGAAAAGGACGATTCCCTGAAGACCGCGGCGCGGAAGGGGAACAGTCCAGACGTATTAAGGCGAGGCCACATGCCATTGCACAGGGGTCCTGTCAAACCCTGAGTGCCGGTCGGGCCTCTTTTTCCGTAAAAAAGACGGTGTTTTCCCGTCCGCCGGATTGACTTACGGCAGGACAAGCCGGAATGAAATGACCATGACAAAGCCTTCTGCTTCCTCCAGCGCTCTGCGTGTTTCCCGCCCTGCGTCCTCCCTGACCGGCAGAATTGCCGTGCCGGGTGACAAATCCATCAGCCACCGCGCTCTGATGTTTGCGGCCCTCGCCCGGGGCGAGACACGGATTGTCGGCCTGCTGGAAGGGGAGGACGTGCTGCGTACGGCCGACGCCATGCGTGCTCTGGGCGCCAAAATCTCACGCGAGGATGATGGCCGCTGGCATGTGCATGGCTGTGGGCTGGGTGCCCTGCGGGAACCGGCGGATGTGCTGGATATGGGCAATTCCGGCACGGCGGCGCGCCTGCTGTCCGGCCTGCTGGCCAGCCACGGGATTATGTCTGTCATGACCGGGGATGCCAGCCTGCGCCGCCGCCCGATGAAGCGCGTGATGGACCCGCTGGCAGGCACAGGGGCTACCTTCCTCGCGCGGGATGGCGGGCGTCTGCCGCTGGCTATTCAGGGTACTGCGCAGCCTGCCCCGCTGTCCTACCGTCTGCCGGTCGCCTCCGCGCAGGTGAAATCCGCAGTGCTGCTGGCAGGCCTGAATGCCGCCGGGGTGACACAGGTGGAAGAACCGGTGCCGACCCGTGACCATACGGAAAACATGCTGCGGCACTTTGGCGCACATGTGACGGTGGAGGAAACGCCTGAGGGTGGCCGCCTGATCCGGCTGGAAGGGCAGCCGCGCCTTGTTGCGCGGGATGTGACGGTACCGGGTGACCCGTCTTCCGCCGCGTTTGTGCTGGTGGCGGCGCTGCTGGTGCCGGGGTCCGATGTGACGATCACCAATGTGGGCCTCAACCTGCTCCGCACGGGTCTGTTTACCACGCTGCGGGAAATGGGCGGGCGTCTAGATATTCTGGATGAACGCACGGAGGGCGGTGAGCCGGTGGGAGACCTGCATGTGCGGGCCTCCTCCCTTCAGGCGGTGGATGTACCGGCCGACCGCGCCCCCTCCATGATTGATGAATATCCCGTGCTGGCCGTGGCGGCTGCCCATGCTATGGGCATTTCCCGCCTGCGCGGGCTTGCGGAACTGCGCGTGAAGGAAAGTGACCGTCTGGCCTCCACCGTGGCGCTGCTGGAAAATAACGGGGTCCGCACCCGTATTGACGGGGATGATCTGATTATCCACGGCACAGGCGGCCATATTCCGGGTGGCGGGCTGGTGGAAACCCATATGGACCACCGTCTGGCCATGAGTGCGTCCGTGCTGGGGCTGGTGGCGGAAAAGCCGGTCGATATTGATGATACCGCGTTTATTGACACCAGCTTCCCCGGCTATTTCGCGCTGATGAACAGCCTTGGCGCAGGGTTTTCAGCGTGATGCGCGGTGGTCCGGTTCTGGCGGTTGATGGTCCGGCAGCCGCGGGGAAAGGCACGCTGGCCAAGCGGCTGGCGGCGGAACTGAACCTGCCATATCTGGATACAGGCCTGCTCTACCGCGCCGTGGGGCGTCTGGTGCTGGATGCCGGGCAGGACCCGGCGGCTCCGGCGGAGGATTTTGCCCGCAGGCTGACGGCGGACGATACGCAGCGCAAGGACTTGCGGACGCAGGAGGTTGCCCGTGCGGCCAGCCTTGTGGCTGCCCAGCCGGGCGTGCGCAGTGCGCTGGTGGACACTCAGCGGCGGTTTGCGCAGGCGCGCGGCGGGGTGCTGGATGGCCGGGATATCGGCACGGCTATTTTTCCGGATGCGGATGTCAAACTGTTCATCACGGCCTCTCCGGCCACGCGGGCGCTGCGCCGCTTTTTACAGCTTGGGGAAGACCCGGCGGCGGATGATGCAAAAGCCCGGCTTGCGGAGATGGAAGCTGCGCTGAAAGCGCGTGATGCGGCGGATGCCGGGCGTGAGGCCGCGCCGATGCAGGTGGCGGACGACGCCGTTGTGATTGAGACCGACACGCTTGGCGCGGACGATGTTCTGGCCGAAGCCCTACGGGTTGTGCGGGAGCGACTCGGCGCGCGCGTGGCCTGAGGGCCGCCGGGGGCTTTCAGGAAGTTCTCACGAAATCAATAATTTTACCCGCACCCCCCATTAAAATCCTGCGGATTGTGTTGACAAGCCGCGGCTGGAGGGTGTCTCTGCCCTCAGATACCTGTTGTGTGCAGCAGGTTTCCTTTTCAGTCAGGGTCGCGGGAGAAAAGACGGACCACCGTGTTCGCTCTTTTAAGTCCGTGGCAAGTCGTGCTGCCGCATGGCGGCGCGCAGGAAGTGTCGGCTTCATTCCGGGCCGATGCAGGATTTACAGTTACACATGGCTTCAGCCGCAACCCCGGCCACGGACCATTTCCGTGGCGAAGATTTTGCTACCCTTCTGGACGAGACCCTCGGCCGTGACACCGGCTTTGACGGGTCCGTGGTGCGTGGACGCATTGTCCGCCTGACCGACGAATTCGCGATTGTCGATGTTGGTCTGAAGAGCGAAGGCCGCGTTTCCCTGCGCGAATTTGCTCCTCAGGGCGTGACCCCCGACGTAAAGCCGGGTGACGTTGTTGAGCTGTATGTTGAGCGTTACGAAGACCGTGACGGCAGCATCGTGCTCTCTCGTGAAAAAGCCCGCCGTGAAGAAGCCTGGACGAACCTTGAAAAAGCGTTTGAAGCAAACCAGCGCGTCAACGGCACCATCTATGGCCGCGTTAAAGGTGGCTTCACGGTTGATCTGGGTGGCGCCATGGCGTTCCTGCCCGGCAGCCAGGTTGATATCCGCCCGGTGCGTGACGTCAGCCCGCTGATGGGTGTTCCGCAGCCCTTCCAGATCCTGAAAATGGACCGCGCACGTGGCAACATCGTTGTCTCCCGTCGTGCCGTTCTGGAAGAAACCCGTGCAGAACAGCGCAGCGAACTGATTCAGGGCCTGACCGAAGGCATGATCCTGGACGGCGTTGTGAAGAACATCACCGATTACGGTGCGTTCGTTGACCTCGGCGGCGTTGACGGCCTGCTGCATGTGACCGACATCGCATGGAAGCGCATCAACCACCCGTCCGAAGCGCTGCAGATCGGCCAGCCGGTCCGCGTGCAGGTGATCCGCTTCAACTCCGACACCCAGCGTATCTCTCTCGGCATGAAGCAGCTTGAAGCTGATCCGTGGGAAAATGTTGCCCTGAAGTACCCGCCGGGTGCGCGTTACACGGGCCGCGTGACCAACATCACCGATTACGGCGCATTTGTTGAGCTAGAACCGGGCGTTGAAGGTCTGGTGCACGTTTCCGAAATGTCCTGGACGAAGAAAAACGTCCATCCGGGCAAGATCGTCGCTACGTCTCAGGAAGTCGACGTGATGGTTCTGGATGTGGACAGCGCGAAGCGCCGCATCTCTCTGGGCCTCAAGCAGGTTCAGCGCAACCCGTGGGAGCAGTTCGCGGAAGAGCACAAAATCGGCTCTACCGTAGAAGGCGAAATCCGCAACATCACCGAGTTCGGTCTGTTTGTTGGTCTCTCCGCGGACATCGACGGCATGGTTCACATGTCCGACCTGTCCTGGGACGAAACCGGCGAAGAAGCCATGAAGCACTACGAAAAGGGCCAGGTTGTAAAAGCCAAGGTTCTGGACGTTGATGTTGAGAAAGAACGTATCTCTCTCGGTATCAAACAGCTTCAGGAAGATCCGGCCGCTGACGTTCTGACGAGCGTTCAGAAAGGTGCCATCGTGACCTGCACCGTCACCGCCGTTCAGTCCAACGGGATTGAAGTGAAGGTTGACGATGTTCTGACCGGCTTTATCCGCCGTGCGGAACTGGCTCGTGACAAGGCTGAGCAGCGTCCGGAACGCTTTGCGGTTGGTGAACGCGTGGATGCGAAGGTGGTCTCTGTTGACCGCGCTGCCCGCAAACTCGCGCTGACCATCAAAGGTCGCGAAGTTGAAGAAGACAAGCAGGCTATCAACGAATATGGCTCATCCGACAGCGGTGCGTCTCTCGGTGATATTCTGGGTGCGGCCATTCGTCGTCGCAACACGGATAGCTAAGACGTCCGGATTTTCTGGCGGAGCGGCCTTCTGGCCTGCTCCGTCGGAAAAGACAGCGTTCAAGCAAGCCTACCAAAAGGCGGTGTCGGAAACGGCACCGCTTTTTTTGTGTTTTATGGCCATGATGCTCCCTGTCTTCCAGTTTGTGATCACTCTCCGCCGGGCGCGGGGTTGTCTGACAGGAACGTGCGTGGGAGCGTGGAGCCCCGTTAAAACAGGAGTGATGAGTCCATGACGTCTCGCCCGCTTTCTGGCTGCCCGCCTGTAATTCCCTCTCATGCTGAGTCCTTCAGCCCATCCGGGTGTGATGCCCGGAACGCGGCTGTGGCGAGACAGAGGCAAGGCGCGGGCGGTCTGCACGGGCAGGCGGAGGGCCAGCAGCAGCTTGGGCGCAGGCGGCTTTTGTCCTCCCTGCTACTGGGCGGGAGCATTGTCCCTGTGGCCACAGGCCTGCTGCGGGTGCCAGAAGCACGGGCGGCGCAACAGCCCACGCAGGGCACCGTACAGGGAGCCGCACAGGGTGGTGGCACCCCCACAACCGGGGTGAATGGTGATCAGGGGTATGAATCCGCCGGATCGTTTGAAATTGTTGCTGATTTTTACGGCCCCGGCCCATCCGGCGTGGTGGTGACGGAAGAGGGGCGTATTTTTGTGGGCTTCCCGCGGCATGCCGTGAACCATAAGGGAGCCACGCTGGGGGAACTGGTGCAGGGGCGTGTTGTGCCTTGGCCAACGGCGGCCCTTAGCCTGCCGTCTTCTGCCGCCCCGGCGGACCGGCTGATGTCCATCCACGGGATGACCATGGATACGCAGGGCCGGATCTGGGCGATTGATGATGGTAAACTGGCAGGCCAGCCCTTGCAGCCGGGTGCTGCCAAGCTGGTCTGTTTTGAGCCCTCTACCGGCAGGCTGGTGCATAAAATTGTGCTGAAGGCTCCGGCTCTGCTGCCAGACAGCCACATGAATGATCTGCGTGTGGACCTGACGCACGGGCAGGCGGGCACGGCTTATGTAACGGACAGTTCCTTCGGGCACAGTCCGGCACTCGTGGTGGTGGATATTGCCTCAGGCCAGCAGCGGCGTGTTCTGGCGACCCATCCTTCCACACAGGCGGAGCCGGGCTTTATGGCGGTGGTGGAAGGGGTGCCACTGGTTTATACGCCCGGTAAGCCAGCGCGCTTTGTGGTGGGGGGCGCTGATGGCATTACGCTCAGCCCGAAGAGCGACCGCCTGTTTTACGCTCCGCTGACCAGCCGCAGATTATACAGCCTGCCGACCGCGTTGCTGGCCGACCCGACGGTGACGGAAGCCGCGCTGGCCGCAGCCGTGAAAGATGAAGGGGAAAAAGGGACAGCCGACGGGCTGGCGACGGATGCGCAGGGACGGATTTATACAACAAACTTCGAGCAGGATTCCATTTTGCGGCGCAATACAGACGGGTCTTTTGACCTGATGGTGCATGACCCGCGTATTCTCTCACCTGATGGAATTTTCTGCACAAAAACGCATGTTTATTGCACATTGGGGCAGTGGAACCGTCTGGCCAGCTTTAATGGCGGGCAGGATAAAAGAAAGCCGCCCTACCACCTGATCCGTTTTCCGATCGAACCTGTTGCTGCGTATAATGCTGAAGAGAAAATCTGAGAGTATGTTTTTAATTAAAGGGTTTTCTATTGTGAGCTTATGAAAATATAATTTGCTGTGCTGTGCTGTGTCTGCTTCGAGAGCCTCACAACGTAGACATATGCAGGTAGAGCAGTTCCAGAAAATCAGCCAGAGATTTCAGGGGTTTTTTCTGTTCAAGGCAGTCTTTCGCAAACAGAAGGGCTGCTTTCTGGCGCGTGGTGCGCAGAGAAGGGTCGGTCAGCACTGAAAAATCGGCCACATGGGCATAGCCAATGGTGCGGCGGATGATTTCTGCGGCGCAGAAGCCCACAGTATCCTGAAAAATATTTTGAATAAAAAGAGATTTTTCAAAATTCTGCGTGGATTTGTCTGTGGTGGCGTAATAGAGCGTTGAGCGGTCCTCCGCCCATTCTCTGTCCTGCCAGAGGGCGAGGAAGCCTTTTTTGAAACTTGTCCAGAATGTCTGGATCATATCCAGATGCAGTGCCTGTCCGGCCCGGTCGGGCGTTGCGAACAGGCTCAGGATCAGGTTGCCAGTAAAAAGCCCGGCATCAAAGCCAATGGGGCCATAGGTGGCAAATTCCCCGTCAATAATTCTTGTGTCCGTGCCATCGGTCATGATGGAGCCGGTATGCAGGTCTCCATGCAGCAGAGCCTGCGGCGCGCTTAAAAAACGCAGACGCAGACTATCACTCCGTGCCTGCACGGCCGGACTGGCGCGCAGCGCGTCCACAATGGGGGTGATCTGCGGGTCGGCCCAGTGGTTGCGTGGGTGGTCATGATACGGGTCTGTCAGCACCAGATCGACCGTAATGCGTGTGAGCGTCTGGTTGCGCGCAAAGCAGATCCGGCGGTCCATAATCCGTTCAAACGGTTCTGCCAGCAGGGATGTTGCGAATGTGCTGCGCGCAACAAAATCGCCCACCTGTGCGGCAACAGACGGGTAAAAATGTCCGGCCATCATGGCGGTGCGCATCACGGTGTGCCCGGAAAGACCCGGCACAATCAGAATAAACTGCTCTGCGTCAAAATGCAGACATTCGGTCGTCAGGTCCGGCACATGCGGAAACACGGCGCGCAGATAGGCGGCTTCAAAAAACGTGCGGTCAAGCGGCATTTTCCATGAGGGATCTACCCGCACATGCGGAAGAGACTGCTTCAGACAGATGCTGCCCTGTGGGCCTTCCGCCAGAAACACCATGTTGAGGTTGCCGTCACTGACTTCCCACACCCGCCATGCATCCGGTGTGCCTCCAAGGCGCGCCGCAATGGCCGGGAGTGTTGCAAGAAAGGTCCGGACGCCTTCAAGGTCCAGAGGGGTGTAGGAAGAAGCCTGCTGCGCGTTTGGCGTCGTCATGGTGTTTCTGTTGTTCCGGACTTTGGTGTGCCTGTAGGGGGAAGGCTGCCCACACAGCACAGAAAATGCTCAGGCAGAGCGTTGCGGCTCTGCCCGAAAAACACCTTAATCGAGACAGGCCTGTTTGAAAGCCTGAAACGCCCGCGCCCGGTGGCTTATGGCGTTTTTCTCGGCCTCTTCCATTTCGGCAAAGGTCCGGCTTTCTCCCGTGGGGGTAAAAATCGGGTCATAACCATGACCTTTTTTACCGCGCGGGGGCCATGTGATGCTGCCATCCACGCGCCCTTCAAAGCTGCGGGTGGTGCCGTCCGGGTAAGCAAGACACAGCACACAGATAAACCATGCGTCGCGCTCGTCAGAGCCAATGCCGTCTTCAATCCGGGCCATGGCGGCGGGGAAGTCTTTGTCCGGGCCAGCCCAGCGGGCTGAGTAAATGCCCGGAGCGCCGCCCAGCGCGCTGACGCACAGGCCGGAATCATCCGCCAGAGCGGGCAGACCCGTTGCCCTGGCCGCCGCCAGCGCCTTGATGGCGGCGTTCCCGGCAAACGTGGTGGCGGTTTCTTCCGGTTCCGGCAGATTGAGGTCCCCGGCGGACAGCACGGTCACCCCAAAATCCGCCAGCAGGGTCGAAAATTCGGCCAGCTTGCCTGCGTTATGGCTGGCCAGAACCAGTTTGCTGCCCGCTTCCAGCTTATCAGCCTCCAGTTTGCCGGGCGTCATGTCAGCGGTTCTCCGCGGTTTCAACCGCCAGCGTCTGGGCGTCAAACAGGACGGACACGCCGGTGCGGGCCAGAGCAAATAGTTCGTTGAAGGCATCTTCTGTAAACGGAGAGTCTTCGGCTGTGCCCTGAATTTCAACAATGCGGCGGTCGGCTGTCAGCACAAAATTGGTGTCAGCGGCGGCGGCGCTGTCTTCTTCATAGTCCAGATCCAGCACCGGGCCTGCCTTGGTCAGACCGCAGGACACGGCGGCAACCTGCCCGCGCAGCGGCATATGGGTCAGCACGTTTTTGGCCACAAGTTGTCCAAGGGCCAGACGCAGGGCCACCCATGCCCCGGTAATGGAGGCGCAGCGTGTGCCGCCGTCTGCGTTCAGAACGTCACAGTCCAGCGTGATGCTCATTTCCCCCAGAGCGGCCAGATCCACTACGGAGCGCAGGGAGCGGCCAATCAGGCGCTGGATTTCCTGCGTGCGGCCAGACTGCTTGCCTTTGGCGGCTTCACGGTTGCCACGGGTATGGGTGGCGCGGGGCAGCATGCCGTATTCCGCCGTCACCCAGCCGGTGCCTTTGCCACGCAGAAAAGGCGGTACGCGGTTTTCTATACTGGCAGTGCACAGTACTTCCGTGCCGCCGACGCGGATAAGGGCCGAGCCTTCCGCGTGGCGGGCAAAGCCTGTTTCAATGGTGACGGGGCGCATCTGGTTGGGCTGGCGGCCGGACGGGCGCATGGGGAACTCCTTAAAACAATATGGTCTCTGCACATAAAGCGGTTTTGGCAGGAGTGAAACCTTGGAGCCGCACCATTGTTTTTCTTGTCATACCGGACGCAGATGCGCAGAAGCAGAAAGATCCTGTTGTGAAGGAGGAGGTCTGACCCTCATGAAACGTGGTCTGCACCCAGCAAAGCCTGTTCTGCCGCCGGGGCTGGATACCCGCTCCGCCACCATTCTGCGGGAAATTGTGGAGGAATATGTGGCCAGCGGCGAGCCCGTTGGCTCACGCACGCTCTCCCGCAGGCTCGGGCTGCCGCTCTCCCCGGCCACGATCAGGAATGTCATGGCCTCTCTGACGGAAGCAGGCTTGCTGTTTTCCCCGCATACCTCCGCCGGTCGCCTGCCGACGGAGGCCGGGCTGCGCCTGTTTGTGGACGGCCTGTTGCAGTTTGGCAGCCTCTCGGAAGAGGAACGGCGCGGGATTGGTCAGTCTCTGGAGGCACGCGGGCGGTCTTTGCAAGATACGCTGACGGAAGCGTCCTCCCTGCTGTCTGGGATGTCCGATGCGGCCGGGCTGGTGATTGCGCCAAAAGGTGAGGGTGGCGTCAAACATATTGAATTTGTGGCGCTCGGCGGCAACCGGGCACTGGTTGTGCTGGTGGGCACGGATGGGCATGTGGAAAACCGGGTGATTGAAACGCCCGTCGGCATGCCGCCTTCCGCTCTGGTGGAAGCCGCCAATTACCTGAACGCGCATGCCCTTGGGGCAACCCTGCCAGACCTGCGGGAGCGGGTGGGGGCGGATATTACGGAAAACCGGAGCGCGCTGGATCAGTTAACCACAGACGTGGTGGAAAGCGGTCTGGCAATCTGGGGTGGCGGGGATGAAGAGCGCGGCGGCACCCTGATTATTCGCGGGCAGGGCAAACTGCTGACGGATGTGGACGGGCAGGAGCGCCTGCTGGCCATTCAGGCGCTGTTTGAGCGGCTGGAGCGGCAGGAAACCATGCTGCGGCTGCTGGAACTGGCGGAAAATTCTGAGGGCGTACGGATTTTTATCGGCGCGGAAAGCGGATTATTTGGCGGCACGGGCATGTCCATGGTGGTGGCTCCCGCCCGGAACGAGGCCAACCGGATTGTCGGCGCAATTGGTGTTATTGGCCCGACACGCATCAATTATGGCCGGATTATCCCGGTTGTGGACTATACGGCCCGCTTTCTGGGCGAAATGCTGGGATAAAAGACAAAATTCGCCATGATGTGGTCAGGAAGAGCGACGAGAGTAAAGACGGCAGCGCATGAGAATGGTAAAGGACCTGCATGACAAGAACTCCGTCTTCTGGTGAACCCGGGTCTTCTTCCAATAAAAACGAGGGGAGAGAAGCCTCTTCCCGTCACGGCCCTGCATGGCGCAGGCCGCGTTTCCGCCAGTGGCGGGGGCTGCTGGGCACGGTGGCCGCCCTGGCACTTGTCGGCACGACAGGGGCTGCGGTTATCGTCTGGACCCAGTATGAAGGCATTGTGTCTGACCTGCCGACGGTTGAGGGCCTGCGGACCTATCAGCCGCCGGTGATGAGCCGCCTTTATGCGTCCGATGACCGTCTGATTGCCGAACTGGCGGATGAGCGCCGGGTTTTTGTGCCGTACAGCGCTATTCCGGATCGGGTGAAAAACGCCTTTATTGCCGCGGAAGACCAGAAATTCTGGAGCCATAAGGGCGTTGACCCGCTGGCAATCGCACGCGCCGGGCTGACAGACCTTACTCGCGGCAAGGGGCGCAGGCCGATCGGGGCCTCGACCATCACGCAGCAGGTGGCGCGCGTCATGCTGCTGGGCAGTAATGCGGTTTCCATGAAGCGGAAGGCCAAGGAAGCCTTTCTTGCCATGCGGATCGAGCAGGTTCTGCCCAAAAGCAAAATCCTCGAAATCTATCTGAACGAAATTTATCTGGGCAGCGGCGCGTACGGCATCGGGGCTGCCGCGCAGACCTATTTCAACAAACCTCTGGACCAGCTTGATGATGCGGAGGCCGCCTTCCTTGGGGCGCTCCCCAAATCCCCCACCAACTATAATCCGGTGCGCTTCCCCGAGGCCGCGCGCGGGCGTCGTAACTGGGTGCTGGAACGCATGGCCGAAACGGGCGCGCTGACGCACGAGGCTGCGCGGGCTGCGGAAGCGGAACCGCTGATTCCGCATAATTTTGTGCGCCCCGGTCCGGCCCCCGGTTCTGAATGGTTTGCTGAGGAAGTCCGCCGCCAGCTTCTGGAAAAATATGGTCAGGACATGACCATGCAGGGCGGGCTGGATGTCCATACCAGTCTGGACCCGTCCCTTCAGCTCACAGCGCAGACAATGCTGCGGCAGGGGCTGATGGCGTATGACCGTGCGCATGGTGGCTGGCGTGGCCCGGTCAGGCATGTGGAGACCATCAGCGCATCATCCTCTCAGGAGGACTGGGTTGCGGCTCTGAAAGCCGAAGTGGCCCCGCTGGGAATGCTGGACCAGTGGCGTCTGGCGGTCGTGCTGGACCCGGCGCATGGCCGGGTTGGCTGGCTGGAGGGCGCTGTTGTGCGGCGCGGTGCCACCATGCAGGGCGGGACCCCGCAAACGGGAGAAATTCAGGATCGCGATCTGGCGTGGACGCGGCGTTTCCGGCTGCTGAAGGCAGGGGATCTGGTGATGGTCGAGCCGCAGGCCGGGAGCAGCCGCGTCGGCCTGATGCAGGTGCCGCATGTGGAAGGCGCTGTGGTGACGCTGAACGCCCGCACCGGTCGAGTGCTGGCGCTGGTAGGCGGCTGGTCTTTCCAGACATCCCAGTTTGACCGTGCAACACAGGCGCTGCGTCAGCCCGGCTCCTCCTTCAAGCCGTTTGTCTATTTGCAGGCGATGGAGCAGGGCATCTCACCCTCTCAGTCGTTTGATGACTCGCCGGTGTCCTACGGCACATGGCATCCGAACAACTATGAAAAAGACTTCTGGGGCCCGACGTCCCTGCATGATGCGTTGCGGGAATCCCGTAATCTCGTGACCATTCGTCTGGCGGCCCATATCGGCATCAAGAATGTGGCGGATATGGCGACCCGAATCGGGCTGGTGGATTCCATGCCGCATGTGCTGCCCGCAGCACTGGGGGCTGTGGAAACAACGGTGCTGAAAGAGGCCGGAGCGTATGCGTCACTGGCCGCAGGGGGCCGGAAAGTCACCCCGACCCTGATTGATGACGTGCAGGACCGTGAAGGCCACGTGATCTGGCGCCCGGAAGGGATTTCTCTGGTCGCGGCCTCGGCTCAGGCGGCTGAAGCGGCGGCGGGTGCCAGTGCGGGCGGCCCCGGTGCGGCAGCAGGTCCGTCCTCTGCCGCAGGGGCTTCCGATACGGATGCGGTTTTCCCGGATGCCCCCAAAGGTGCCGATGGCGCAAAAGGACCGGCTCCAGCGGCAGCCCCTGTGCAGAATGATGCGGTAAAGTTCGTCATGCCGGGACAGGATGAAATTCCTGAAGTGCAGGATAACCGCCCGCGCGTGGCGTCCGAACAAAGTGCTTTCCAGATCACTACCATGTTGCAGGATGTTATCCGGCGCGGGACGGGTGTTCAGGCCGGGAAGGGGATTGATTATCCGCTGGCCGGGAAGACTGGCACCAGCCAGAACTTTAACGATGCATGGTTTGCGGGCTACTCGCCTGATCTGGTGACGGTGGTGTGGATTGGCTTTGATACGCCGACATCACTGGGCAAGAACGAGACGGGTGGCACCATTGCCGGGCCGATCTGGAACAAGGTGATGAAAACCGCGCTGGAAGGCCGCCCGAAGCTGGATTTTGCTGCGCCGGAGGGTATCACGCTGGTGCGGTATGATACAGGCCGTGGCGTGGCGATTGATGCCTTCAAGCCCGGCCAGATCCCGGGCGTGAGCGTCAGTCTTGCGGATAACGGCGCCTCGCACGAGCTGACGGCGGCGGATACCGGGGCTGAAAACATGGCGGATTCGGAAAGTGATATGGCCGCCGGGGCAGGCCAGTCCGGCGCTGCGGCCACCGGGTCCGGCCAGCCTGCGGCTCCCGGCGCGCCAAAAGCGCCTCCGGCTGCGTCCGGGGGTGACATTGGCATGGGCGGCCTTTATTGAGGCCGTTCGCAAACGCACGATTTTATAAGACCTGATGGAGAGACGGCCCGATGTCGGCTGAGACAGAAGCCCTTAATGAACAGATCAAGCAGTCGGTGGCACTGCTGAGGAGGCATCTTTAACTGGGATGTCGCTCAGGCCCGACTTGCCGAACTGAACAACCGGGCAGAAGACCCGGATTTATGGAATGATTCCGACGCAGCCCAGAAGCTGATGCGGGAACGCACCCTGCTGGCCGGGCAGGTTGACGGTGTGCAGAAGCTGGAGAGCAGCGTTCTGGATACCTGTGAGCTGGTTGAACTGGCGGAAGCGGAAGGGGATGCGGAAGTGGTGGCGGAAGCCACAGCGGCCCTGAAAGCTCTGGCGGAAGAGGCTAAGCGGCGCGAGACGGAAAGCCTGTTGTCTGGCGAGGCGGATAGCAATGACTGCTATCTGGAAGTCAACGCCGGTGCCGGCGGGACGGAAGCGCAGGACTGGGCCGAGATGATGCTGCGCATGTATACCCGCTGGGCGGAAGCTCATGGGTATAAGGTCACGCTGATGGAAAGTTCGGAAGGCGAGCAGGCAGGGCTGAAATCGGCCACCATGCTGGTTTCCGGCCCGAACGCTTATGGCTGGCTGAAGACGGAGGCCGGGGTGCATCGTCTGGTGCGGATCTCCCCGTTTGATGCCGCAGCCCGCCGGCAGACGTCCTTCGCGTCCGTCTGGGTGTATCCGGTGATTGACGATTCGATTGAGATCGAAATCAATGATTCCGATCTTAAGGTGGATACCTTCCGGGCTTCCGGCGCGGGTGGTCAGCACGTCAACAAGACCGATTCGGCCATTCGTATTACCCATATCCCGACCGGGATTGTGGTGGCGTGTCAGACGGACCGCTCCCAGCACCGCAACCGTGCAACCGCCATGCAGATGCTGCGGGCGCGGATGTATGAGGTGGAGCTGCAAAAGCGTGAGGCCGCTGCCGCCGCGACGGAAGCCGCCAAAACGGATATCGGCTGGGGACACCAGATCCGCTCTTACGTTCTGGCTCCGTACCAGATGGTCAAGGATCTGCGGACCAATGTTGAAACCGGAAACCCTGCCGCTGTGCTGGACGGTGATCTGGATGCCTTTATGGCTGCCGCTCTGGCGGCGCGGGTCGGGGCGACCCGGTCCGAAGCAAGCGCAAACGCGCAATAAACTGCACGTTCGCAACGGGTTAAAAAACGGGCTCCTCTGGGGCCCGTTTTTTTATATTGCGTGGAGAACGGGAACCACGACAGATTCAGGAACGTTACAAAGAATTTTTTTTTAAATTCAAATGGGCTCAAAACAGGCATGAATGACCCTGATTCTGGCACATCTCAACAGAAAGTGGCTTTTTTCTGCGGATCTGGATGATATGCCTGTTTTGTGGGCCGTCTGCATTGAAAGAGGGCAGTGTTCATTTTCGATCAAGAACATTCTTGACATATTTGCTGTCAAATTGCCCAATCAGGGTCAGGAAGATGGCAGCCATGCAGCTCTGTCAGTCTATCCAGTGCTGAGGCACGAAATGTTGGTGCAGGGCCATCAGTTTTTGATGCCATAGATCAGGTGATGGCGCTGGCCAGTGTTTCTTTGGCTGGCGTGGAAGAAGGAGGATGTAGAAATATGAAGGACCACGCGCAACAGCAACAGAGTCCGGTGCGCTTTGTCGTCGGAACAGGAGCTGTTGTCGGTGTTGTTGCTCTGCTGGTTGTAATTCTGCTGCATCTCTTGGCGGTTATGGGACTGATGTTCGGTATGGGGACGTCTGCGAGCGTTCCGGTTTCGCATCCGCCGATCAAGACCAGAATTCTGCCACCGCCGCCACCACCACCGCCCCCACCGCCGCCGCCCCCGCCGCCGCCGGTCATGACGGTTCCGCCGCCGCCGTATATTCCTCCGCCGAAGATACAGCTGCCGCCGCCGCCTAAACCGCCGATCAAGCATGTGGCCCGGACGCCGCCCAAAAAGGCGACGCCCCCGCAGACGACAACGGCTCCGGCACCACCTGTGTCGAGCGAGCCTGCCTCAACTGCGGCACCGACCAACTCGCCGGACACATCGGCTGGTACATCGCCGCTGAACAACGCCCGGCCCGTCTATCCGCCTGATATGGAGGAAGACAATATTGAAGGTCGTGTGACGGTTGCATGTGACGTGGAGACAACGGGGATGACGAGCAACTGTTCTGTTCAGTCCGTGCAGGGGGGACAATCCTTCGCGCAGGCTGCTCTGGATTACGTTCACAAGGCCCGGTATCGCCCGGCCATGAAGAACGGTGTGCCCGTCAAGGAGCTTCACAAGGTGTATGTGATCAGGTTCAGACTGGATGACTGATCCCGGCATTGAGCCGAACTCTGCAGAAAACTGCCTGGTGCCGGGAGGCTCCGTCACCAGGCCGACAAAGATAAGGATTTTTAGGTACATGATCAGACTGTCTCGTCTTCCAGTGTCGGGTCTCGCGGTTCCGGCCCTTGCGGTCATGCTGGGCACGGCGACACCGGTTCTGGCTCTGGCTCAGGATGCTCCGGCTCCTGCTGCATCAGCGCCTGCTGCTCCTGCTGCTACGGATAACACCGCAGCGCCTGCCGCTCCTGCTCCCGATGCAGCAGCTCCGGCTCCGGCTGACACGGCTGCTCCTGCTGCCCCGACGCCTGATGCCTCCGCACCAGCGGCCCCCGCAGCCGATGCCCCGGCTCCTGCTGCTGATGCGCCCGCTCCGGCAGCAGGAGCTCCGGCCACAAAAGAAGAAGCCAACCCGTACGGTCTTGGCGCTCTGTGGTCCAACGGTGACATCATTGCACGTGGCGTGCTGATGATCATGCTGATCATGTCCCTGGGCACCTGGTTCATCATGATCACCAAGTTCATCGAACAGGCTCGTCTGTTCGCTGCCGCCAAGGAAGCCACAAAGCAGTTCTGGACGAAGAGCACCATTCAGGAAGGCGCTGCTGCCCTGAAATCCACCTCTCCGTTCCGCTACATTGCTGACACCGGCATTGTTGCAGCCGAACATCATGAAGGCACGATGCAGGAATCCATCGACCTGAACAGCTGGACCTCCCTGTCCATTCAGCGTTCGGTGAACAACATCCAGAACAGCCTTCAGTCTGGTCTGGCCTTCCTGGGCACCGTGGGCTCCACCTCTCCGTTCGTTGGTCTGTTCGGCACCGTCTGGGGTATTTATCACGCCCTGACAGCCATCGGCATTGCCGGTCAGGCTTCCATCGACAAGGTTGCTGGTCCGGTTGGTGAATCTCTGATCATGACGGCTATTGGTCTGGCGACCGCTGTTCCGGCCGTGCTGGGGTACAACCTGCTGGTGCGTCGTAACAAAGGGGCTATGGACCGCGTGCGTGACTTTGCTGCCGACCTTCAGTCCATCCTGATTGGTGGCCTGCGTCATGGCGCCGGGGCAGAAAGCATTGTTGTCCGCGCTGACAACTCTCCCACCACCTCAACCATCTCTAACCGGGTAGGTTAATCATGGGTATGTCTGTCGGAGACAGCGGGGGCGAAGACGACGTCGTATCGGCGATCAACACAACTCCCCTCGTTGATGTCATGCTGGTGTTGCTGATCATCTTTCTGATCACAATTCCGGTTGCAACCCACACGGTCAAGGTAACTTTGCCGAAGGATATGAACCAGCCGACACAGACAAAGATGTCTAACGTCGTGCTTGCAGTGGCGGAAAACGGACAGGCATACTGGGACGAAACGCCGCTTAAGGGCCGGGCTGATCTTCTGGACCGGCTTGAAAAAGCGGCGGTTCAGAAACCTCAGCCGCAGATTCAGATCCGTGGCGACGTGAAGAGCCGCTATGAGTCTGTCGGCAAGCTGATTGAGGCCTGTCAGGAAGCTGGTATCTATCATATCGACTTCATTACCGAGCGGCCAAAAACCAACTGACCGAGCAGGGGTTCCACCTCCTCCTCCCTGAGGGGAGGGGGTGGGCTTCAGTCCACTATCCCGCGTCCGGCCTGGTTTGGACCGTGCCGTGGAACCAGAGTTTTAAGAGAGTGACACCCCATGGGCATGAATGTCGGATCGGAAAGCACGACGGAAGACGAAGGCATTGTCGATATCAACACCACGCCGTTGATCGACGTGATGCTGGTTCTGCTGATCATGCTTATCATCACAATTCCGTTGCAGACCCAGGCCGTTTCCATCGACCTGCCGCAGGGCAACCCGCCGCCTTCCACGGTTGAATCGCCCGTGGTGACGCTTGCGGTTGACTTTGACAACAGCATTACCTGGAACGGGCAGCCTGTTACCAGTGAGGAAGATCTTCAGGCGCGCCTGCGTGAAGCGGCAACCGGCCCCGAAGATCAGCAGCCTGAAGTGCATTTGCAGCCAAACCGTCTGGCCGATTACAAAACGGTAGTGCATGTTATGGCAGACGCCCAGCGACTTGGCGTGACCAAGCTTGGCATTATCGGGCAGGAACAATTCGCAGAAGGTCAGTGATCTGATGTCATCTCGTCTTTTACGCGTCGCACTGTTTGCAAGTGCCGCATTTGCTCTCTCCTACCCCGCAGCGCAGGCTGAGGATGTGCTTGGAGCAGATGTCGGCAAAGCCCTGCAGCAGGCACAGTCAGCTCTGTCCGCGCACGATTACACCAAGGCCATGGCTGCGGTGAATGCTGCTGACGCGGTAAAGGGCAAGAGTGACTACGAGTCCTACACCATCACCCAGATGCGCGCGGCTGTGGCGACACAGGGCGGCAATCTGGATGTGGCGACTCAGGCTTATGACAAGCTGATTGCGTCCCCGCGTACGCCCAAAGACACCAAGCACCAGATGCTGATGTCTGAAGCAACAATGGCTTACACTGCCAAGGACTACCCGCGCGCGGTTAAAGCCATTGAGCGCTACCAGAAGGAAGTGGGCTCAAACCCCACAATGGATACGCTTCTTGCGCAGTCCTATTACCTTCAGAAAGACTACCCGAATTCCGTTCGTGTGCTGAAAGAGCAGATCGGGCAGGAAATCAAGGCGAAGAAAACGCCGGCGGAATCCCAGTTGCAGATGCTGGGTGCCAGTGCGACCGCCATGAAAGATTCTGCAACCACCACGCATGCTTATGTGCTGCTGGCGACGTATTACCCCAAAAAGGAGTACTGGGCGCTGCTGCTGCACGAGCTGATTGTGAACCCCAAAATCCCGACGTCTCTCCAGCTTGATGTCTACCGCATCCGTCTGGCAGCCGGAAACGTGTCTCAGGCGCGTGACTTTATGGAGATGACGGAAATCGCCATGCAGTCCGGCATGCCGCAGCTTGCGCTGGATCTGATGAATCAGGGCTATCAGGCCAATGTGCTGGGGCAGGGGGCGGAAGCTCCGCGTCAGGCTCGCCTGAAAGCCATGGTTGAAAAATCCGTGGCGGACAAAAAAGCCTCTCTCGCGGCGGATGAAGCTGCAGCGCTCAAGCAGAAAACTGGTGATGATCTGCTGACGGTTGGCTACAACACTGTCACCTTTGGTCAGGCCGATAAAGGTCTGGGCCTGATGCAGCAGGCTATTGCCAAGGGTGTTGCGGACGTGAATGTGGCCCGCCTCCACTACGGTCTGGCTCAGCTTGCTGCTGGCAAAAAGGCTGATGCAATCGCCACGCTGAAAACAGTTGATGGCGGCGGCGGTGCTCAGGACATTGCTCAGCTCTGGGTGCTGAAGCTCTCCGCAGCTAAATAAAGAATTCTCTCCCTTATGGAGTGTGGAAAAGGTCGTCTCTTCAGACGGCCTTTTTTATTGTTCGGGTTTCTCTCAGGGATGCCTGACTGAAAAAATACGATATATTTCCCTTGTGTGTGTGGTGGGGCGGATGGCACAGCGGGCTCATGAAATCCTCACTGCCTTTCCCCGTTAAACATTCTCCCGACATTTCCGTGCGTCTGGCGCGGTATGAAGATGTGGTGCTATTGCCGGAGATCGAACGGTCTGCGGCGCAGAGCTTCAGAAGCATCCCTTCTCTGGCGTGGATTGCAGATGGTCCGTGCTTTCCGGTGGAGACGCACATGGCCAGCCTTGAGGCTGGAACATGCTGGGTGGCGGTGACGCAACAGGGCCGCCCGGTAGGGTTTCTGACAGCCGAGAGTGTGCAGGACCGGCTGCATATTCTGGAAATTTCCGTAGAAGCCGAGGCTCAGGGGCGCGGGGTTGGCAGAGCGTTGCTGGCAGCGGCGCGTCAGGCGGCACAGCAGGGCGGGTTTGAGCGGATTACCCTCACCACCTGTCGGGACGTACCCTGGAATGCGCCGTTTTATCAAAAAATAGGTTTTGAAATTCTTGAGGAACGGGCGCTGGAGCCAGACCTGCGTGCTGCCCTTGCGGAAGAAGAAGAGTGTGGGTTTCCGCCCGGCACACGGTGCGCCATGCAACTCTGCCTTCAGGAATAGCTCCTGCTTGCTAAAAGTCCGGGCACGGGGTTGACGGGTGC
This sequence comes from Drosophila nikananu, assembly GCA_008042635.1. NCBI lineage: Eukaryota > Metazoa > Arthropoda > Insecta > Diptera > Drosophilidae > Drosophila > Drosophila nikananu. The sequence continues at coordinate 2,002 of VNJV01013222.1, read as the reverse complement.
TGACGTGGGTTTAGGGAGCGGGCTCACGGCTCACGGCTCACGGCTCACGGCTCACGGCTCACGGCTCACGGCTCACGGCTCACGGCTCACGGTTGGCGGAAAGTAGGCAGTCCGGACCGTGGGGCTGGATAAGAAAATGGGTGATGCTGGTCTGGAGCGATGCTCAGAGCTGGTTCAGCCGGGTTTTTATCCCCGGCTTCCCGCAGTCTAATTCAGCCAGTTGTGGTGCTGGTGGCAGGCGTCTGGCGGACAACGCTGGCCGGGGTTGCCGGGGCCTGCGTATGGGGTGTCCAGCCGCCACCCAGAGCGCGATAGATGGTGATCAGATTCTGGTATTTGGAGACCGCAACCATGATCTGCATCTGTTGCGCCTGTAGATATGAGCGCTGGGATTCCAGCGTGGTCAGATAGGAATCAGACCCGGCGTTAAACCGCATTTTTGCCAGACGGAAAGCATCGGCGGAGGACACAACCAGATCATCCGCCTGCTTCTTTTCGTCCAGATAGGCTTCCCGTGCGGCCAGTGCATCCGCCACCTCACGGAAGGCGGACTGCACCGTTTTTTCATAGGTGGCAATCTGCACGTCGCGCTCGGCCTTGGAGGCCTTCAGGTTCCCGCTGTTCATACCCCACGTCCAGAGCGGGATTTGCAGCGAGGGATTCAGCCCCCATGTGGTGGCCGCAGCAGTAAACAGTTTATGGAACTGCAAGCTGGAAACACCATCATTTGCCGTCAGTGTCAGGCGCGGGAAGAATGCGGCGCGTGCCGCACCGATATTAGCCTGAGCCGACAGCAGATTATGCTCGGCTGAGACAATGTCTGGCCGCCGTTCCAGCAGGTCTGAGGGCAGGCCCGCGGGCAGGTCCGCCAGCAGGGTCTGCTCGCCCAGAGGCCGTGCCGGTGGCAGGTTCGTCGGGATAGGGGCGCCAATCAGCAGAGAAATCAGGTTTTCATCCTGCTCCACTTTCCGGCGGGAATCGGCGCGCAGGGCCGCACTCTGCTGCACCTGTGTTTCTGCCTGCCGGACGGTCAGCAGGTTTTCTTCCCCATGCGCATATTTGGTGCGGGTCAGATTCAGGGTGTCCTGCTGGTTGGCCAGCGTTGTGTCGGCCAGAGCCAGCGTGTCCCGGTCCCCCAGCCATGTGACATAGGCTGTGGCCACCTGCGAGATAATGCTGATGAGCATACTGCGCTGGGAGGCTTCCTGAGACAGGGCTTTTTGCGCGGCGGCCTGTGTCAGGCTGCGGATACGGCCGAACAGATCAATCTCGTAGGAGGAAAAGCCGATCCCCCCCTGATAATATTTGAAGACCCGCCCCCCGCCAAAAGGATCTCCACTACGGTTCTGCTCCAGACCGGGCGCAAAGCTGAGGCCCGAGGCACTGGCCGGTGCCTGATAGATCGGGCCGCCAGTGGCGGAAATAGTCGGGAAGAGGCCCGCATGCTGCACATCATACTGCCCCTGTGCCTGCATGATGTTGGCAGCGGAAATGCGTAGATCCCGGTTTTCGCGGATGGCGATGGTGATCAGCGCCTTCAGCCTTGCATCGGTAAAGAAATCTCCCCACCCGATATCATAGGCTGCCTGTGCGATTTTTGGTGCCCCGGTGTTCTGGTAGCCCGGCCATGTGGTGGCCAGCGGGGGAGCTGGCCGTTTGTATTTCGGGATCATCGTGCAGCCGGACAGCAGGCCAGCGGCCAGAGTCAGGCTCAGAGCACGAACGCGGCGCGAAGTATGTGACGAAAAATGTGTAGACATGCGCTTACTCGTTTCCGGAAGCTGACGGGGCAGAAGACGGAGCTTCCTGACGTTCGCTGATACGGCGGACCTTGAAGATCCGCAGCACCACCACAAAGAAAACCGGCACGAAGTAAACGGCCAGCAGGGTGGCGGTCGCCATACCGCCCACCACAGCGGTGCCAATAGCCACGCGGGAGGCGCTGCCTGCACCCGTTGCAATGGCCAGCGGGAACACCCCGACGACCAGTGCAATAGACGTC